>APFE030539186.1:376303-406147 GCA_000404065.3 Pinus taeda | reverse complement strand
TAATAATATTTATTTATTATTTAACTTTTTATGCCATCAACTAGTTAGTTCTAATTTAGAGAAAATAGGTTATAGGTTTATGTTCTTAATGTTAATAAGGTTTTTATTATTACTTATGCATGATTTTAAATTAAAGTTAAGATGTGGGCTTAGTTATATGCTGCTTATTTAATTAATATATTTAATTATAATAATATATCCGTGTATAATTCATTATATTATTTTAAAAATAATAGTTGTGTAATTTTTAAAAAGTTAAATAAAGAAATGCTTATTACCAAACTAATGATTATTAGTCACTATCAAAAGGCTGTAGGTATTATTGTAATCGATTTGCTTTGGAATATAAGCTGGTCTAAAAATCTAGATGATTAAACCTAAAGTCTTGCTATGTTTTAATTCACTTTTTCCTCGCCTATTAAACATTGACGAGGTTTTTCTGTTGGGAAATAAAAATTTTAAGGTTTTATTTGGGTTCATATAGAAGAAGTCTTAGAATAAGGATAAGTGATACATGGAATTTCTTGTTCAAATGAACCAATACTACCTTAACTTAACATTAATTTCTTACCAATCTGTGTTAAGTAAATATTAAAATAAAGTGATTATTCTCATTTTGTAAACATGTAAACATAGGTGGTGCATACATATCAACACTAATAAACCAATACTACTTTAATTTAGTAATAATTTCTTGACATTTTATGTTAAGTAAATATTAAAATAAAGTGACTATTCTCATTTTGTAAACATTTTCTAACAAAACTTACTAAACATGTAAACATATGTGCTGCATACATGTCAACACTTTTGCCTGACCTGTACGTGTCAACAGTATGGCATGGCTCGTGTTGTCAACAGGGGAAAATCTGTTTTCAGCTTACGAAAGACAGAAGGAGAACCAGGGCTCTCGTATCACAAGGAAACCAATTCCAACAATCCAGAAGTCTGACCCGACCTGCGATATGGTTAACAAATGCAAGTACAGCCTTTAGCAAACCGAACCACGAAATCAACTTAAAGAGTATCCTCACACCTGTTCGCAAGTGGTTCTGAAAGGCTAGTTGGGTGGAGAAAGGAAACATTGTCTTCGAGTTTTAAACGAAGAGTCATCATAAAATACACAGCCCTAAGCCTGTGAGGGCTCGTTCCGCAGGGATGAATCCGCTAATGGAGGCTCGCTCATTCGGGCATAACTCGCTTGGAATATCATCCCTAAACGCGCAGTTCCTATAGCATCGTTACCAAGGGGTTGTAAATACTGGTCGATATCTTCTCATATCTCATTTTTCAGCTTGATCTGATTCAGATGTTACCTTTATCTCCATGCAATATTATGATGTTTCTCTTCCTGCAAGCTTAGAATGTGATAACAATTAATTAGCTATTTAGCAAGCCGTAACCCAAAGGAGAGTTAAAATCCAATTTTTACATGCGCAGTTAAGAAAAAAAGAACGAAGGAGAGGCAAAACCACTTTTTACACGCTCAATTTAGCATGCAGGAACTAAAGGAAAGTAAAACCAATTTATACGCAGAACAATTGAAAATCTCATATAATTTTTCCTTTACAATTTTTCATATACAAAATAAAACAACTATTTTTTTCCCTTTTTACTTCTAAAAATAGAATTTATGTTGAAACCACAATTTTTTTCTTTGTTTCCTAACTAAATCAACGCAGCATCAACATTACTAAACAAACTGTTCATGGTCATTCACGAACATCTTTTCATCAATTTCTCGTGTATCATGAATGGCATGATAATTACTTTTGTAATTGAAACGAGAAAGTTTTTTTTTTTTTTTTTGGTAAATTTTATGTTTAGAATGAGAAAGGTTTCTTCCGTAAAAACACCCTCAAAATAATTAAATCTCATTCTAAAAAGTTTTAGAAAAACTATTAAAACACCTTTAAATTACAAACCGATAAAATTGGAAATTCGAAAATCATATTCACATGGATATAATAGATATAATAAATGTTGTGTCCATAGTCCCATCTCTATATGCTTCGACTTTCCAGCTCGAGATTCTAAGCTTGGAAATGGGCTTTTCTTCATAACATACATTACTCGAGTATAAAACTTTTCAATGGTATTTAAAAAGTTCATCGTTTGAAGTATGAAGAATGATTGATGTTACACACATAAACTATATGATCAACTCCCTTACTTGATTTTTTTAGTGAATTGAGTACAAATTAGTCGAGACATGAACAAAGTAGAATCTCGTAAAAGGATAAAAATGTAGTGAGATCAAATCAAAAGCATTGTTGAGAAATGTTGGGCAATTAATCTTCCATATTAACTTTGGGTAATTTTGGGTAGTTATTGGAGTCCAAGAATTCCCAAAAACCTATATGTATGAATATGTACACATTGTATTCATGTACACATTGTACATCATTAATTGAGATTAAATAATATAACTTTGTTTTGGATTTCAATCTTGTATGTTCTACACTAGTATCAGAGCGAAAATTTTATCCGCTGTTAATTGAGGTGAGCCACTAGTGCAGGCAGTGAGAGGGAGTTTGCATACATGGCAAAGAGATGAAATATTGCCACGATTTTTGTGCCTTAAGAAGTCTTTGTCTTGAGGGAAGGGGATCGAGGTGGCTTGTAGCTCTGGTTCATTGTAATGAATGAAGAGCAGTTGTCGGTTTTCGAAGTTATAAGGACTGCAAGAATCTTGAAGTCATCAGCAGAGTACCAGATTATTTGTTACTAAGATGGATCCCTAAGATTATTTTATTGATGGCTGTTGGTGATTTCTCCAGCACCTACTACGACATGTCGGTATGGGTTTCTAATTAACCCTTCGATAATTCACAAGCCTAACACTTCTGTGTGGAAGGGATAACTGGTTGAGATTTTTATCCAACCTAACAGCGTTTGAGTTAGAAGCACAAAATCGAGTTTGATTGTTATGACGGTAAGCGATTATGAATTTTGGTAACTGTCTCTGAATAAGAAAGATTAGGTGGTTCTCTGGTTCTTAATTGGTGAAGTCGCCGAATGAAGGTCTGTCTATCAAAGTCATGATAGAGGAGGCGTCGTCGAATGGTAAAGGCTGCGCTGGTCATCAATCTTGGCAAATTTTGTTGAGCTTGTTGAAAATATAATTTCAACTTGCGGTGTTGCATTTAATTCACAAAACCACAAGACCCCAAGACTTTATCAGACAACTTTTCACGAAAAGTGGTTTTCCTCCGAAGGAACCCGATAAAACCCTGAGCTGATGAATCTCCTCAGTGCATTTTCCAAAACCGTTTGTTTATCGAAGCATAAACTTCAGTAGAAATGGGCCTTCCAATATTGACCACAGCCGTCCGATTGAAAGGATGTTGGATGTCCATCCCATTAAGCCAAAGTTGCATACAGGGCCTGTAGGGAATGAAAATGCGTGAAGTTTTTGGTTGACCGCCAGTAAAACATAAATGAAATTAAATGTGTTCGTAGAGTATTGGTAAAGAGTTTTAATTTTAAGGTTTTTAATTTTTTACGGACGTATGGGCATAGTAAAAACGTATTTATGTGTTATGTTTTTTTAGGTATTGCATATGCATTGTAATGCAAGGGAAGGAACACATAGCAGTGCTAAACAAAAACTAGAACAAAGGGCGAATGTAAGTTTGTTAAATAAAAAAGGAAAGGCAATGTAAACGCAGCAGCGTGAGGGAAAAATATTTGCACAGAGGGTGAATGTAAGTTTGTTAAAAGAAAAAGGAAAAGAAATGTAAACGCAACAACGTGAGGGAAAAATATTTGCAGCAGTTGAAATGTTCTTGGTGTAATCCCTTAGACAGAGGAAGGAAATGTTCTTGGTGTAATCCCTTAGACAGAGGAAGAATATTTTTGTAACAGTAGTTGTCTTTGATTAATGAATACAAAGCTTTTGTGGTTGTTGTCTTTGATTAATGAATACAAAGCTTTTGTGGGTGTGTGTAATACTCTATTCTCAGAAAATAATTTGTTTATAGCTTCCCTGTGTTAAGATCCTGGAAAAAAACAGAGCATTGTTCTCTATTCAGGTTATTTGTTTTGGAATTTATCAGAAAATTCCCAACAGTGGTATCAGAGCTTGTGCAGGCTCTTTGAATGTGTCAAAGAAGCTGAAGGAAGGATTTATTGTTGCAGCAGATTCTCTAGCAGAATGAAGTCTCAGGCAAAAGGATCCAAGTATTTATCAAGTTAATTTTCGTGTTGTTGTTGAAGAAATAGTTAGCTATTTTTAATTACACAGTCAAGTATTTGAAGCATAGTTTAGAGAGCAAGAATGGCTAGCACCAGCAATAGCATGGGTATATTTAATACTCAGTGCCCACAGTGTAATGGAAAAAACTATGACTATTGGGCAATAACCATGAGAGCCATGTTTGCCTCACAAGATTTATGGGAATTAGTGGAATATGGGTTTGAAGAACCAGCAGATGAAAATGAGTTTAACAGATTAACTCAGGCAGAGAAATATCTATTGAAGAGAAATAGGAAGAAGGATTCAAAAGCCCTCATATTTTTATATAAAGCAGTGCACAAGAGTGTGTTTCCAAAGATCACAGTAGCCAAGACATCCAAAGAAGCATGACAGACCCTCAAGACAGCCTATCAAGGCATGGAAAAGGTGGAGACAACAAAACTACAGTTGTTGAGGAGAGATTTTGAGAATCTTTGCATGAAGGAGTCAGAAAATATTGACTCATTCTTCACACATGTAATTGGTATGGTCACACAGATAAGGAATCATGGAGAAGTTCTTGAAGAAATGAGGATTGTGGAGAAACTATTGAGGATCGTACCCTCAAAGTTTGATGTGATTGTAACCACCATAGAAGAGACAAAGGATCTCTAAAACTTCTCAGTTGATGAGCTAGATGCATCACTGATAACACATGAGAAGAGGTTGAGTAGAAATGAAAACTCATCTCTAGAGCAAGCCTTCAAGACCCAGATGTCTTTTGGAAGAGGAAGAGGTCAAGGCAGAGGAAACAAGAGAGGAAGAGGCAGAAGCTAAAACAGAGGTGGAAGAAATAGTCCAGCGAATGCTCAAGGAAGAGGCAACAATACAAATCAGAACCAAGGCCAAGGCAATAGTCAACAAAGTGGAAAACATCATGCTCAAGGACAAAGGTATGATAAATCCAATGTCCAATGTTATTATTGTAAAAAATATGGGCATTATGCCAATGAATGTAGGAAGAAGCAGCATGATATGACTAATAGATCAAGTACAAATATCACTAGAGAAAGTATCAGCCAAGATAATGTGCTTTTAGCTTGTAACATAACTGAAACAAACAATGATGATATATGGTTTCTAGACTCTGGTTGCAGCAACCATATGATAGGAATCATAGCTTTGTTTTCTAAATTAGATCAAAATGTGAAATCACAAGTCACACTTGGGACTGATAGTAAAATTTCTGTTATGGGAAAAAGAGAAGTTAAAATATTTACAAAGAAAGGTAAAAAGAAAACCATAGCAGATGTCTATTATGTTCCTGGAATGAAATGTAACCTCTTGAGTATTGGTCAGCTTGTTCAAAATGAGTATAATGTTTTATTTGTGAATGATGTATGCACCATCATGGGTAGAGCACCCAGCAAAAGATGTATTGCTAAAGTGAAAATGACGAGGAATAGGATGTTCCCTCTTAGAATACAGGCAGATTTGAAAAACAAAGAAGTAATTTGAAAAACAAAGAAGTAATTGCAGCAGTTACCCAAGAGGCTTTCCAAAGCGAACCAAAGGATGAAAATTGGTTATGGCACTTGAGATTTGGACATCTCGACTTTGGAGGTCTTAACTTGTTGAGTAGAAAAGGAATGGTAAGAGGATTACCATTGATAGAGAAACCAAACACCTTTGTGAAGTTGTATCTGGGAAACAACACAGAAAAGTTTTCATCAGAAAAGCATAGGGCAGGCACCTTAGATATTGTCACAAAATGTAAATGGGACCGATGAAAACTCCATCACAGCAGCACCAATATTTTCTAACATTCATTGATGATTTTACTAGAAAAACTTGGGTTTATTTCATGAAGAACAAAAGTGAAGTGTTTGAAAATTTTCGAAATTTCAAAGCACTTGTAGAAAATCAAAGCGGGCTGCATATCAAAGTTCTAAGAACTGACAGAGGAGGTGAGTATATCTCCAAGGAATTCCTACGATTTTGTAGAGAAAATGGAATTCACAAACAGTTTACCACTAAGTACACCCTGCAGCAAAATGGTGTTGCTGAAAGGAAGAACAGGACCATCATGGATATGGCAAGGAGCATGTTAAAGGCAAAGCCTTTTCCAAATGATTATTGGCTGAAGTTTTACACTGTGCAGTGTATATTTTGAATAGGTGTCCTACAAAAGCAGTGATGAACAGAGTGTCGGAAGAAGCATTGAGTGGGAGAAAGCAAGGAGTCACCCACATGAAAGTTTTTGGATGTGTGGCTTATGCACACATTCCAGATCAGCTAAGGAGGAAGTTGGACAATAAAGGGGAGAAATGTATTTTCATTGGATACAGTGTGGAATACAAAGCTTACAGGTTGTATATCCCATTTACCAAGAAGTTTTTTATGAGTAGAGATGTTCAGTTCATTGAGGAGGAAGCATGGGATGGAAGCATAGAGAAAATAATGAATGTTAAAAACTGTTTGTCTCATGATGAAGATGATGAGGAGATGGTTGAAACACATCCCCAAACAGCAGTGCCAACACAAGGTGCCAACACAAGGGCAGAAAGGAACACCCTTGAGGAGAAATGAAAGTTCTTCTCTAAGCACACGACAAGGAGGAAATTCAAGTGCTTATTCAAGCACTTGCACACAAAATGAAAGAGGTAAGAAGTTCAGAAATTTAAGTGATATTTATGAACAAGAGGCAGAAAATGAAGGTATGAATTCTTTGTTTGCTTTATATTGTCATGTTGATGATCCTATTCATTTTGAAGATGCTATTAAGGATAAGAAATGGATAGAATCTATGGATGAGGAGATCAATGCCATAGAAAGAAACAAGACATGGGATTTGGTTGAACTACCAAAAGGAAAAGAAGTCATTGGAGTTAAATGGGTTTATAAAACCAAGAGTAATGCTGAAGGAAAAATAGAAAGACACAAGGCAAGACTTGTTGTCAAAGGATACAAGCAACAATATGGGAGAGACTATGAGGAAACTTTTGCACCGGTTGCAAGAATGGAAATAGTGAGAGCAGTGCTATCCATAGCAGCAAAAAACAAGTGGAAAGTTTATCAAATGGACGTGAAGTCAACATTCCTAAATGGAGTGTAAATGGAAGAGGTTTACATTGAACGACCTCTAGGCTATGAAAAGAAAGGCCAAGAGCACAAAGTGTGCAGATTGAAGAAATCTCTTTATGGGCTGAAGCAAGCACCAAGAGCATACTATAGTATGATAGATTCCTATCTACTGGAAAATGGATTTGAAAAGTGTGAGGGAGAACCTTCGAAGACCATTTTGAGGCATTAAATAAAGTTTTTTGGGGTGTAAAATTTTATCACTTTATTATTGCACCTTTTCATTTTTCTCTATGCACAAAGATATTTCCAAGGGTGTATTAAGCATGTTAATCGAAGTCCATATGCAAAATTTATGCCACTCAGAAGTTGACCTTCCTATTTTAACACCTATAATTCGGGAAAGGGGCTAGAAATAGATTTTTCATGTAAAAGACTTTAGAATGTTTTATATTGTAACTCTTATTAAGATTTGATGTAGTCAAACTTAACCACTAGTAGGTTACCAAGCACTGTTATAACCGAGCCACTAGGAGGAAGACACATTCCATTCATTCAAGATAATTTTGTTCCATCACTAAGAAAAAATAGCCAAGAGGGATAGGAGGTAGAGAACCTAGGGGGGATTTGTGCATTATAGCAACCCACAGACCACATGCCTTACTTCTTTGTAGGTGCAACGAAATTCCCAGACAGATAAAGAGAGCGAAGTGACCTCACCTTCGAGCTAGGTTTTCTGCCAAAGGGTTTCCCATAGTATATCTTGTGCCTTATCCATGTGTGTGAGCTTATCTTTAATTCTCTACTTTTTGCATAGTTTCCATTCACATGCATGCACTAATTACAATTAAATTTATAGATGAAAAAATATAATTAAATTGTAATAGTGTAAAAATTTCATAATTTTAATATATTATTATCATATTTGTTTTGACGAGTTTTCAAATGGAATATCCATATCCACAACATTTTACAGATGACAAGGAATATAGGTGGCAACTTTATCGTAAAAAGAATTATCAACTAGGTAGCATAGTCACAATCTGAATCATCTTGCAATTATGTATTCAACATTTATAAGGGGATTTCCATTAAGGGCAAGAGGAATTTCAATGAACATAAAAAATATAATTACAAAGGTGAGACATGGAGATAGACCACCCAAATAATCTAAGAACAAGTTCTAATAATGATGTTAATAATGAGATGCCCAAAACTTTGCAGTCTTTCTCTTCACCTTGACACTTTGGGAACATGCATTAGAATCCCATATGATTGGCATTATTAATACTATTACTAAAATAAAATTTCATATATGTGTGTGTGTGTGTGTATTGTATATATATATGTATATTATAACAATTTATGTGATTCCAAATTTTAGTGATAGTTATATATTTTATATTATATGTAGACAAATATATTTATTGAGTGGTGTATCCCATAACAATGTATAAGCTCCAATATATAATGATGTTTATGTAGATGGGGTAACCATAAATTAGTGATGCATCCTAATATATGATGTTTGATTGATTGTGGTGTGAATATGTTTCTTTTTCATCTTTCCTTCCTCCCTCTATGCATTATACAAAATAAAAATAATATAAAATTGGTTGAGATTTGTGAACCACAAAAAAATACATCTTCAATATACCATGGTCATTATGCGATAGGGTGTTCATAAAGAATTTGTGGCTACTACTAACTTAATGCTTGATTGGTTGAGGATAAGATTATAGGTTTTAAAACTTTAACCCGTGAGAAGAAAACTATCCATAATAATAAGTAATTAAGTATATTAGGAAAGAACATAACTCAATAAAATTCATATGTAGATGTAACCCTTACAATACAAAAAAATCAAGAACAATCACACAGAACAACAAAATATCTTGACTTTTACAACATAAGTAAAGAGCAATTTTTCATTTTCATAGTCAATGATAATATAATCATCTCTAAACTAAAGAATTTCAAAGAAGATTGTTGTGTGAGAATGTTTCCACCCAAACATAAGCATCTTCTATAGATACCACTCCCAATGTAGGCTATAATGCCAATAAAGTGAAGGAAACAAGTTATATGCTCCTCCCATTCTGAACCTAACCCATATGATCTCATGTTTAACCAGTATACTCACCATAGATCATGACAAATGTCTCATTCAACTAGTGATATTGAAGGATTTGTCATACACTACCACAAAGAGCACAAAGAAGGCCTAAGTTCCTCAAAGTGCCTTCTTCTTATAATTATATTTAGTGTGTGTATAAGGAGTCCACTTTATCATGTGCTTTCTAAGAATTACCTGAAGTTAATAATTTTATTCTCAAGCATCCAATGAGTAGATAATGCATATTGAGTGAAGCTTTCATTAATTTGCTATCCATTATGCTCATTAAAGCCATCATAACTTCATCTATATTCTACATATTACAATCAATTTTGTAGATTTACCATGAACATAAATAGTGAACATAGCATGAGTAGTGCAATGCATGAAGATCACAATTATAGAAGGAATTATAGGATTAGTAGAATTAGAAGATTTATGAAGGATGGATTAAACCACATTTACCACTAAATGTAGGAATTTCATAAATCATACATTGAGTGTATGTATTCAATGTTCACATCCTTACAGAAGAAGTTGAAGTTTTTCCCACCAACCTCGTGCATGCATTCTATGATTGGTTTTAATAATTCAAAGGACATAAGATGATATATTTAAGGGAAATTATAGAAAAGAGATGGGGAATCTACTTTTCAATAAGTCCCTTTTTCATCTTCCGATGTAGTGAAATGATACAACCTTTATTACTTGATGTGACCATATTGCAATATTATATTACATTCAAACACTAATACTTGCATATTATTAAGTCACTACAAAAATCTTAACACATGGCCCACATATGGATATTTCCATCATACTTGTCTAAGCATTAACTAGTTGGGAGTTGGCCTTGATCTCCAAACTAACAACCCTTACTAGCATGTTAACAACATTTAAATAATACGATTGGATACATGTCAAGGGTCACAACTAGTATATTATATGGTTTTGTAAATGAGCAATGATTTTCTAAATGATGAAGTATCCCTTGTATATAAATGAATGAGATTCACATAGTGGTAGTAGTTGCACCTCCTTCGTAGGAATACATAGGAGCACATTCTTAATCGCTGATATAAGGAACCATCATAGACAATGTAAACCAAAACTGGGATTTGGTTGATTGACATATGTTTCCTAAGGGTGAATAATATTCTGAGAAATATGGGTTCTACTTTGTAATTTATTTCCAAGAATGAAAAGGATTCACTTGGAATTTATAAATCTATATACACCTTTTCATAATTCTCTATTTCTTAATTATTGAATAATTTCAAGCTTGCAGAAAATTGAAAGATTTAATTTTTAGAAGAATTATTAGTCATTCAATTTTCTAACATGCTATTAGATAATAATATATATTTATATTTGCATTGATTCTTTGTTGGGTGTGTGTTATATTCTTTCCATAACTAGCTCCACACATTGTATGTTGTGTCAGGCGTAGTGGGGGGGTCACACGAGGGGTGGTAGCCCGCATTCGGGTGTATCGACCCCTACACGGGTTGTGGGTAGTGCCCCAAGATTATTATTTTGCGCCAGACCGGTAGTGCCCCATGATTATTATTTTGTGCCAGACCCAAAGACAATAGGCAGACCAACCCATGGTTTTGTGCATTACACATGGTTTTAGGCATGATGGTTTTCTTCCCATTGTATTTTGTAAATTTGGTCAAGGGAACTACAATTATGCTCTAATTCGGGGTAGTGGAATGGGGTGTATGAATGCTTTGACATGTATATTTTTGTATTGTAACATTGAAGGGAAAATAATGAAAAACCAATTTGGTAGTCCTAGTTTTGGGATCTAATGGAAAATATTTATGTGTACTTTTTATATGTTCTTGCAGTTGTATATTTTAGAATTCGTTTATAAGTAATATGTGGCTAGGGTTAAAGCCTACATTCTTGATGTGAAATATGGTAGACAAGTTGAGTGACTTAGAAAATATACCACCTCATTAGTAAATTCCTTCTTGCATTTAAGGGCAAGGTGAAAGTGTTGTATATACTTGGATATTGGATTGGGAATTAAGAAAAATCAATGAGTGATATATATATTTTTTTCCCTGTGGTTCACAAATACCCTTGGTCATTGGGTAGCTGCTACATCCACTTTATTAATATCTATGGTGGACCCCACCCAAAGGGGATCAACACCTGTCAACCATATTTACTTGACCTGACCCTGTGACCTGCCATATGGCGAGGCCCCGACTTGACCGATTGAGCTAACCCTTGAGGCTTGAGTGATTATTTTTAGTAAGGATGGAAAAGTGTTTGAAAATCTAAATTAAGGAATATAATCCCTTGCCATGTATGTTGTATTTTATATTTTAATACAAGAAAGTGTTGTATTTAATGGTGTATATAGATGGTTTATTTCACTTGGATACTGGATTGGGAATTAAGAAAATCAATGAGAGATTATTTTAGTAAGGATGGTTTCTTTTCGTCGCAAATAATCACAAAAGTATTTTAAAATCTAAATTAAGGCATATAATCCCTTGCCATATATTTTGTATTTTGTATTTGAAGTGTTGTATATAGATAGTGTATATAGATGATTTATTTCAGGTGGAATTTCACTTGGATATTGGATTGGGAATTAAGAAAACCAATGAATGATTATTTTAGTAAGGATGGTTTCTTTTCCTAGAAAATAATAAAAAAAGTGTTTTAAAATCTAAATTAAGGCATATAATCCCTTGCCATATATATTGTATTTTGTATTTTAATATAGGAGCAACTGATACAACTTCAACTTCAAACTGATAAGATTTAATATATCCTCAATTCTTGAAGAATCATACCTCATCATAAAGGGATCTTGGAAGATTGGTAAGTGGAGAATCTGATTGGAACATAAGGTGTTCTTGACATGTCAAAATTTCGCTTTAGATTTTGAATCTAGTAAAAGATATATTATGTCAAAGGGAAAATGTAGAGGATGTGATGTTCATAAAATTGGAAAAATAACTTAGGATAACATTGATATTCAGATCCTTGGTTGAGTCGGGAAATGACTAGCCTAAGAGTGGTTTGATATTACAAGGATTTGGCTAAACTTTTTCTATTGAAATTACAAATTCAAAGTGGTTTTATATTACAAGGATTCGGTTGAACATTTTCTATTGAGTTGGGAAATGACTAGGCTAAGAGTGGCTTGATATTACAAGGATTTGGCTAAACTCTTTCTATTGAAATGACAAATTCAAAGTGGTTTTATATCACAAGGATTTGGTTGAACATTTTCTATTGAAATGACAAATTGAGGTTAAGAAAAGAATTGAAGGCAAAGCATAGAATTGAGGTTTGGTTGGAGTTGGTTTGGATGCAAAATATAAAGTATTTAGCATAGATGGAAGACATGTTTTCTCACATCTAAATATTCCATTGAGATAATAAATGAAAAAGTGGCCAAAATAAGAATACAAAAATATTTAATGAGTGTAATAAAAGTAACTAGGGAAACTATCCACTTATAAATTTATATAAATACACAACCTATGCTAAGAGAATACTTATCACAACATTAGTACAAAATTCAGAATTCAATATAAGAAATTAATTGAAGACAAAGAATCAACATACTCGTAGTGGGTTGGTATGATTTGAATGGTATGAAAAAAGTGGATTGGTATGATTGGAATGGTATGAAAAATATCGGTACCTAGCATAGATGGAAGACATGGTTTTTCACATCTAAATATTCAATTGAGATAATAAATGAACAAATGCCCAAAATAAGAATACAAAAAATATTTAATTAGTGTAATAAAAGTAACTAGGACAACTACCCATTTATAAATTTATATTGAGATAAAAGGAATACTTATCACAGAAATTAGTGCCTAGGAAAAATGAAGAATTCCATAAATCATAGATAACAAGATGACAATGTAAATATAATGTAATGATAAATTAACCTATGCAATTTTATAAAGATGCACATCCTAAACTTGTTGGTGCAATATCCATGATCAATGAAAAGAATGACAATCTTTGTTTAAGAATATATTGTCTATTTTATAAATTAAAATTATCTTAATAAATGTTGATAATCCATCTATAATAAACATTAAAATATTTGGCTTCACCAAATTATTAAAATTAATTAAATTAAAATACTTTTAAAATCATTATTCTCCATTATTAATCTATATATAAATTTTGAATAACAATATTCATAATTTTAAATATTTATTTTCACTTTATTATATACATTCTAAACCATAAATAGCTTACTCATATTAGATACTCAATATGATAAATCTAATATAATATCACTTTTAATTAATTAATATGAAATAAATTAAACATGGAAATAAATCGAAACTCTTCATTTATATGTATAGTAATCAGATTGAATTCTAAAACACCTATTATTAAAACATATCCACGGACGTGTTCTACGTTATTGATAATGCACCAAGTATATCTTATGGCTCAACGTTATGCTTTGAATCTATTCAATGTTAACTTATGTACTCTCGTTTGTCATGCTCCCGAAACTTGAAGAATGTAGCTTCTTTATCTCTTACAACATTGTTTTGTTTAACCATTATCTTTTGTTTTGTTTGACGCATAGTTAGCAAGTTCGGCTATATTGGTTTAAAAAAATTCCGAAATACGTTAAAGTTAGGTAATTGGAATTTGGTACTGAATTATGTAAATATAAATTTTAATAAAAATAAGTTATATTCGTACGAAATAGAAACCAAAATTGCGACGGATTTCCGAAGGATATTTTTAAATATAAAATTCAATATTTAAAAATTTAAAATAGAAATTTTATATAAAAAAACTATAATAAATAACAAATTGTATATTAAAAGAAATTCAGTTATAAAAAATAATAAATTTTATATTAAAATAGAATAAAAAGATGAACTACATTAAATAGTTTTACCTCAAGTCTATAATTAGTTTTACTAATAAATTTTTGTAACAAATCATAACAAATTTTATTTGTAACTCTTTATAAAATTATTTCAAAATTTTAATGAAATTCTAATCAAAACTAAAATTTAAATTGGATAACTCTGATTTAACATTACCATGCAAAACTATATTTACAGTGAAATCAAAGTCATATTATCAAACCCTCCGAGATGCTTCACACCTTTGTGCTGGGTCCTTGCTGCAGATAATGAGAAATAAAACAAATACCCATAACATTCATATATCTCCCACCAGCTTAGAGCTGCCAAAAACTCCAACCCGAAAGCTGCTCTTCTATGCTTGGTGGGAGAGGACCGTCATTGAAATGCCAAATAACTCTTACATTCTTTCAATGCTAAATAACCTTACATTTTCTGAATTCAAGATTCTACGATTCATCATTTTTTGAATTAAGTGGTTTGAATTAATCAGAAAGTGTCTCTGATCTTTGTGATTAATCCAGAAGACTCGTTTCAAAAACCCTTACATTATTGGAACGCAACAGCAGTTAATGATATTTTATACAGTTAATATAAGCACGATATTTCATACCATTTTAAACCACAGTTTTATCCCATTATCGTACTAAGAGGGTTAGAATGAATATTATCCATCAGCTGTGCAACAGTTGGAGATTATGTGTTTACCCACATAACACGCATTCTGCTTCTCTCGACTCCTGCCTAATCCTCTGTTTGGACAGCCTAGTTGGAGTTTCAAAACTGCGTGACCTGCGAAACCATGAAATTCTGTTTTAGATTGAAAAGTTCAAGATACCAACAGAAAAGTTTTAATGCATGGAATGGTAAATTGACAGACACGACTCTAACATGATAGAAAGATCAAACATCTAACCCATAACATAAAACTGCGTTACAGCAATGAGAGCGGATTCTGGATATATAGCTTTTGCAAAGATTTTCTTTCTTAAACATAATCTCCCCACCATCCTGTTTAAAAGATGTTTTATCATTAATCAACCAACGGTTATATTTTATTATAATTTTTTAAACTAAATTTGAACACCAACCTGTTTAAAAGATGTTTTATATTTAATCACCAACGGTCTGTTATATTTTATTATAAATGTTTTACACTAAATTTGAACACCAACCTGTTTAAAAGATGTCTTATCTTAATCACCAACGGTTATATTTTATTACAGATTTTTTAAACTAAATTTCAACAGGATTGGGTTCGTAGATCGGACGTCCAAGCACTTATTTGACATATAAATTTTGTAAATTGCTTTGGAAATAAATATTTGTTGCGTTAGTTGTTATTTTTACACCGAAGTTCTTCCTTCTATGGAGTTGTTATTTTAACAAGTGGCATGAAACGTCACACACAAACGAGTGGCACTCTAAACAGATGCGTGGGTTTAATTACGTCAAAGGTTCGATTCCTCCGGACATGGTCTCAAAGTTGTTTGCTCCACCATCCCCCACCCATTTCTCTATGGGCGCTCCATCTCCACGCTCAGCACAGAAGCCTGCTTCCCCTTCAAATATTCAAATTCCATTCAAATATTCAAATATGTGGTTCGATTCACCACATTGAGCCAACGATTCCACTCAGCCAGAAGTCAAACAAAGGCATTCTTTCTAGCTACCCATAGAATCGACCGCGCCGGAAACTTTATGCTGTTCAATTCGTCCGAATGTGGTTCTCATTCGTTTTCTCCACCATCCCCGCGGCCATTTCTCTGTCGGCACTCCATTTCCACACTCGGCACAGAAGCCGCCCTCTTCCATTTTGAATCTGCGGTTCGATTCACCACATTGAGCATCGATTCAACTCGAGGAGTGGAACAAGGCCATTCTTTCGAGTTATGGGGAGAATTAACTCTGCCGAAACTCTATGCCCGCTACACCATCGACGGTTGGATTCCTCGGGACGCGGTCTCTCAATTGTTTGCTCCACCATCCCCGCGGCCATTTCTCTGTCAGCACTCCATCTCCAAGCTCAGCATAGAAATCTGCTTCCCCTTCGAATTTGCAGTTCGATTCATCACATTGAGCCAACGATTCCACTCAGCCAGAAGCCGAACAAGGCCATATTTTCAAGCTGTGGAGAGAATCAACCTCTCCCAAAACCAACCCAGCCAGTCCTCTGTGGCTCGATCCAGACGCCTTCTCAGTGAATTCACTCTCCATTCATCGACCAACAAGCGACTAATACCTGCATGCACTGAGACTCTGTTTCTAAGGCATTCCACTTGCAAGAGATCCCGCGGCCCCCTTTCACCGGTTATGGGTTGCCATCCGCCATGGGGTAGAACTGAACTGAGAGATGGTTGTGCTCCAGATGCCTCCACTGGAAGCATTCAGAGAGCCACCTCTAGTCCATGCAAGTAGGCTCTCATACGTGCCACATTGTACATGATCAATGACACATTCACTCTATGTCACGCGTTTGAATTTGCATAAAAAATTGGTTGGTTTTGGGCTACAAAAATGAGCATTGCATCAGAGAAACCAAGAACAATGATTAATATGGTCAAAAGACAACGACTGCATCAGAGAAACCAAAAACGACAACTAATTTTCGACATCCAAAAAAGAAACAGAGATTTAAGGCGTGGCATCATGGGGAGAACTAGTAATTGGAATCGCAGACCGTGGGGTTGTGATTACTCAGAGAGTTATAATTAACGTGTTCTGGCTGGAGTTTGGGAGCAGCAAAAAGGCCGTCCAGAATGTCAACCAGCTTCGAACCGGACAAGGGTCGAGGGCGAGAAACATTTGGAACCGTACGCTTCTGTGCCTCTTGAAGTGTATGGTCACCGTTACCATCCGATGATCCACAAATATAAAAGATAATGGCAGAGTTTTCGATCCTTATTTGGTAAATAAGAAATAATGGCAGAGTTTTCGATCCTTATTTGACAAATTATTATTTAAGTGATAAATTAAGTATGGGTAGACAGATATTTACATTTTAACAATTTTCGCGAGTACTTTAAAATCATGATTTTACCTCTCTTGAAAACGTTTTTAACATTTCCCTTTCTTGTTGCTGTAAAATTAACAAATTGTATACCGAATTGTATACCCTTCTTGATATCAGTGACAATAAATCATGGTTTCTCTGAATTTCAAATGAAATAATCATTATATGGTTGTCTCTCGAAATCAGTCAGAGGAAATTGTGCTTTTGCTAAATGGGAAAAAATAATATTTAAATAAAATTTAGATTTTTTATTAAGTTAATCAATTAGCAATAGTTTAATTACAAATAATTTAAATTAAAATATTATAAATAAATATTAATAGAATTTTTAAAAAATTTAGATATGACCTTTTAGATATAGAAATAAAAAGCCATAGTAACTCATATGGACTTGTTAATGAAGGCAATTTTTCTCATGTTGATTTTGTAGTTTAAAATTTGTCAGAATTTGTTTTCAAGCAATTTATAAAATTGTAAGAATGTCATTTTAAGAAAATTGGAAAACCTGTAAATGTTTTGAATTCGTTTTTTTAAGTGGTAGAAAATATGATTTAATTATTTTTGAAAATTGTTGCAAATATTTAAAATTATGAAACTTTGAAATATTTATAATTATGAAATTTTGAAATATTTAAAAGGATGAAATTTGATAATTGTATATTAAATTTGCAAATAATATTATTTATCATAAAACAATTGTATATTAAATTTGCAAAAAATATTATCAATTGAAAACTATTTTTTTACCAATGAAATTGTCACCTGTTATTTTTACAATATATATTTTTTTTTACTCTATTCTAAATATCTACTTCATTTTTCAAAAAAAACCTTTTAATATTATTGCTGTCATCTGGCGGAGGCTTTGAAGTTTAGCAATTTTCGAAGGAGGCTTCCCGTAAATTTATTGTCATTTATAATGAGGTGTGAGATATATTTGACGTTGGCGGTGTCGAGAACAATAAGTCTAAAAGACTTATTGTTCACCAACTCCGCGGCGAGACATGAGGATGTCTGGACCACAAATTTATTGCCTTTCGATTTAACTTTGTTTATCACTAGCCATTACATATATTTCCTTTCGGCTTAACTTTGTTTAGCCTAATTCTGTTTAAACTTGTGTAGGTTTCCAGCGTTTAAGGTCATTTGCCAGTGGGTTCATTGACAAAAATGGTGAGGAATTTGAAACATCTTGTTGTTCCAAAGATGTGGAGGAATATGTTTATAATATTTACTAGATTACATTTTGTTCCTGTAAAGATCTGGAGGAAGATGTTTATAATATTTTTTATTTTTTAGTGTAATTTTGCATTTTTAAGAGTTGTTGTTAATTTTACATTGATGTTTATCTTAAGATTTGATGCCATTGTTAGTTATACATTGTTGTTTACCTTAAATTTTGATGAGATTGCTAGTTTTACATTGATGTTTATTTTAAATTTTGATGCAGTGGTATACTTTTTGCTTTTCTTTTTATTTTTTTATTATGTTTTTGTTATTTATTTTAATAAATTTTAGTAAATTGATTTTAAATTTAGTAACTGAATTTTGCAACTTTAAATGTTAATTATATAATTTGCAAGTTTTAAATTATGTAATTTGTAGAAGTCTACTATCTTAATAGTCTTTTGAGTTATTTTAAACCATTAAACGTTATCATATAATACAAAAGTGTATTGCCAAATTCAAATGAAAAAGACAAATATTTTAATAATTAAACTACTGCAGTTTTAAATACTAAACAGTTCCTAAATATTTTATTTAAATTTTAAATAAATTACCATGTAATTTTTTTCCAGATAAATTAAAAAAACAAGGCATTTATTAGAAACCAAAATTTATTTCTCTAATATTAATCTTAAAAACACAAAGTACTCATAACACAAAGTACTCATTTCACATGAAACCATATATAGTGTCTTTTGGATTTGTTAATTCTTTTATGTTTGTAATATTTTTCTGCACTGTAATTTTGAAAATGGATTTGTTAATTCTTTATGTTGGAATATTTTTCTGCACTGTAATTTTGAAAAATGTAGATATGGTCCATCTATATAATTTTTAATAATTTTAAAGTAGTATAAATAATAATTATTAAAATAATTTAGTAAATTAATATATTTAAAATAATAATAAAAATGTATTATTATAATATTTATTTTTAATACTTTTATTACATTGATCACATATATTTTATAAATTAATTACGTAATTAAATATTTAAAATAGTAACACTATAACAATTCTAAAAAGTTATAGTCTTTTAAATAAATGGATGATTTTTTATAAACGGAAACAAGTGCGGTATAGTCCAGAGCGAAGAACTCGTAACTTATGAGTATTGGGAGTTCAGTTAAAACGTGTCAGCAAAGTAGTAAATATCGGTGACTCGGCAGTTCCGTTAAAGCGTGTCAGCAATGGTAGTGAAGAGAACGGACAATCATATATTTTGGTAAGCAAAACATGAAAAGTTGTTCTTATGAAATATAAAAATCGTAATATATATATATTTATAATATTTTGTTATTATATATCTAAAAAATTATAAAAGAAAATTTTATCGTATAATTGTTAATTTTGCTTTCAAAAATTAATCTATAATATAAGTATTATAAATTAGTGTAGTTATATAAAAATGGAATAATATTTTGGCATAAATATTTAGGCTACAATTTTTAGAGAGATTATGAGTTTTTGTTATTTAAAATATATTTGTAGATGTATAATGGATTAGGAAATTTTAAAAACACTTAAACATTATATTTAATTTTGAGAAAAATTGACTAATAAATATGTATGAAAAAATCTCATTTCCTCTACTAGTTAAACTACCCAATTATAAATTATTATTATTTTAAAATTATTATATCTAAAATTATTCACATCATATGTATTAAAAATAATATTAGTAAATATTAAATTAATTCCAAGAGATACTTTGAAATACAAGTGGCTTATCAACTATAACAACTCTAAATGAGCTCCTTCCACTTCTACTTGAATGATCGGCATGCCTTACAAACCTTAAGAATGCAACATAGCGAGACGCTTTTGAGGGCACTTGCTTTTATTAAGAGATTGGATTTCAATTTGATGACAATGAGAGACAACGAGTCTTCGGCAAAGGATGCGATGGGCGAGGAGCCTGTTGTTGCAAAATACCTACTAATGAGATTGTTCCCTCATCATGGTTTAGGCCAACACATGTGGAAGAGATGCCTCTAACAAAACACTTGACATAAGCACTAGATAAGTACTACCAACAGATAGATCTCTCGACAAAGCTAAGTGAGAATTTGGAGAAGTGCCATTTTAGAATAAAATGCAAAGTATGTAAAGTAGAGGGAGGGTGAATTCATATTACTGTTGGGATATGATATTTGCATGGAGCCATTTTCGATGTTTTGTGAATAGTGTCTAGTAGGAAAGTTTATGAGGAATTTGTCAAAACAAGTCTTGGAGAAGTGAGTGGAAGAACATTGGGGAAGCACATGGGCTATATTTCTCATGTCTGACTTTCATTGAAAGGATAGATCAATGTGGCTTTCAATAGTAGATCAAATGCATAATTTGTGAAGAACAAGGTATGGTTACAAGGTCCATCAAGTTGCGTGCTTAAAAGTTGGTGCTCAACTTTAACTTGAAGAATGAATCATTGGTTGTTCAACATATCTGGGTTATTTTGCCTAGTTTACTTGAACTACTATGGACCAAGTATTTTATGGAAAGGATTGGATGAATACTTCAGAAATTCCTTTACTTCAATGGTAAGTTCTTAGAGTCTGCTAGAGTTATTAATATGAGGACAGTGAGGATGCTCATTAAAGGATACCTTAGTAAAGGCATGGTCACCAAAATAGAGGAGCCTTGGGGTGAGTGGGTTTTCAAACAACTCGTTGACTACTTGGGAGTCCCCTTCAAATATTCCTACTATCATGACATGGGGAATATTGGGCACGCTTGTTATTTATTTACTTCAATAGATTCAAGAAAGAAGAGGGTAAAGTCATAGTCAAGTTGTGGAGACCTTCTAGTCAATCAAGACTCAAAAATGTTATTACTCCAATAGGAGACTGCTTCAGTGTCAAGGGGATTAGCGAAGAGATTATGGTATATTAAGTTACCCAAGAAGAAGGCGGTTCACACCTATAAAATAAGGATAAGTTTGAGCAAGAAAAAGTGCTTCTCATTTCCTCTGACTCATCAAATGCAATGGAAGAAGAACTCCCAAAAGATTAGTTGATCAGTTGATTGGGAGTAAGTGGACTCAACCACTAACATGTGATGTTGGAGTAGGTAGTGGGGTTGGTAGGAATACTACGATGGTCACCTTTGACCCATATAGGAGAGGAGCACCCACATAGACCAAGGAAAGTGCCTTATCTTTGCAAATAGGGTTTTGAATTTTCACTCGGAGTTAGGAGTTTTAAAGGATTTTCCCCACATACTACTGCAGGTTTTGGGATGCCATCATAATTAGTAGGTGGAAAACTTGTGGTGAGCTTGTTTTCAAACATCCTCCAGATAAGTTCCAAAACTCTTCACTAAGGTTGGATACCTCTCTATTGTTTGATAACCTCGTGGTTGATAAAATACTCAAACCTTTTCCTGGAGGGGCAACAAGATAAGTGGTTTTGGGTAGAGTGAGAGAAATGGAATCCTTGTTGAGTAATTTCCCACTCGAGAAAGAAGGTCTATGCTAGAATATTTATTAGCTTGTGAGTCCCCCGTGAGCAAGCGACACAAGTAATGCAAGAGGAACCCATAAATGTAAAGAAAACTTGATTAAGGGTATTTTATCTAAGCAGATGATTGGTCTTAGAGGGAGGAACAAAAGGATGATATAGCATGATAATATTTATTTACGAAGTTTCTTTCCAATGCTTAGAGACAATAGGTTTGGTAGCAGGGCTACTTAATGTTGGTCCTCTCACTAAACATCAAAGTGGGGGTTGGTACCCCAAACAATGAGCCCATAAGAAATTGTTATAGTTGAATACAATTCAGATGACCTTTTTTTCAAGAAACAATGTATACTAAAGAAAAATTGGCTGAGTTTCCTTCCTCATTTTTAGTGAGTTGGAATTTTAGTAGAGTGGAATATAAAGGTATCTTAGGAGGTATTTTTATGGCCTATAGTTTGAAGATACATGAGATATGCACTTCTAGCTAACCATTCAAAATTATGTTAGAATGCTTCACCATGTTCAATTAGGTTCATTTCAAGATGATGTGTTGTTACGATCCTTACCTTAATATTTATTTTTTCCTGGAATATGCCAATGAATCAGGTTTTATTTTAGATCCTTTAGGTATTATCGGAGGATACATGAACATTTCCATATTAGAATGATAACGTTTGGGAGTTAATTCCATACTAGGTCCATTGGCCCAATATTTCATTACATTACTAGAATAATTAAGATTTGTCGACAATGAACCTGTGGTGATACACCTAACATGGTATAATAAGGTAATGAGATATGACAGATTCAAAAGAAGTTTAGATCATTTTCTAGTGTTCTATGAATTTAGAAGAAGAGAAATCCATATCTTTTGCAGACTTTCGCCCTATATCCTTATGTAATTTCCTGTACAAATTGAATTCAAAAACTCTATTTGATCATTTAAAGGATTAATTGTCACAAGGCATTTCTAAAGAAAATTTTAGATTCTTGGCAAATAGATAGATCCTCGATGCTATTGGATCAACATAAGAAGTACTACATAGTATGAATTTCAAGAAGCTCCTAGGATTAGTGTTAAAACTAGATGTAGTTAAAGCTTATGATAGAGTTAATTGGGTCTTCTCAAAACTAACTTTACTAAAATTTATTATGCCTCTTGGTATTAATGATTTGATAAGGGGCTCTTTCACTTTGTCAAACTTTGTGATACTAGTCAATGGCATACATACTCAGTTTTTTGGAAGTTTCTCAAGGAATTTGAGAAGGATGTCCACTTTAAAATTTTATGTTTCTACTAGTGGTGGAAGGCTTAGATTTTATTCCCAACTAGGTGGTAAGGGAAGGCAGAATCAAAGGTATACAAGTATCCACATTGCACAAAATCATACATCGATTATTTGTTGATGGCATTCTCTTGTTTTGACATGGCTTGGCTGATGAATGCAGAAGTATTTATAACATAATTTCCCTATATTGTGAAGCCACAAGAATTTAAGATAGAGCTTCCAAGTAAATTATGTTAAATAATAGATTTCCTAAAAATCTCATTAAAAAAGAAAAAAGAAAACTTCCCTGCTAGTTTTTTGCTTTAGATGTGGGAGAAAAATATATTGGTTTTGATTTAAAGGGTAATAGTTACTGAGTCGTTGATTGGATCTAGATGGTAAAGAAGTGGAATGCTAGATCAATCATTTTTGAAGTTGATGGTCTCTTCGGGAGGCCAATTGATTATGGTAAAATAAAATTTGGAAGCAATCCTAGTCTATTGGTTGGACGTTACTAGTGTACCAAGGAATTTTTTGAACAAAATTAGAAGTTTTTCTTTCCATTTTCATTGGAAAGGAAAAGGACAGAAATGGATGCACTTAGCATGGTAGAAACATATTTCTAGCCCAAAGAAATTGGGAACATGGGGACTGAAAAACATTTTCATTTTTGCAAAAAAAAGTCAAATAATGGGTTCAGTGATAAGCAAAGTCATGGGAGGGAGGGTCAAATATTTGGAAGGAATTGGTATTAGTGTTTGAGATCATTAGTTAATGTATTTTTTTGTAGGTAGGATATAGAAGCAAAAAATACTTAATCAAGGATACATTGATAGGAGGTAATGGGCTAAAATTAATCTCCTTGAATCTAATAGTGGTTTTAAAGTGCAAAGCAATTTTCTTACTTTTTAAATCACTTGATCCTATATCAAATGAGATGTCCATGACACCTTGTAAATTAGCTAATAAACTAGGCTTCGCAGGGAATTTAGTATGTCAATGGATGCAACTTGTCTTGCTAGTTTCATAGAAGTGAATAGGATGAGATGAGAAACAAACAAAATCATGTGGAAAATGAAAAAATAATGTACCGTCGTGACGATGAATATAAATTATGATTTTTTTGTGACAAAAGAAGTAGAATGAATCCCCATTTAGTGGTATACATTTGTTTGAAAGTGACATTTTCCTTCAAAGATACAACTCTTTCTAGGGCTGAGACTAAATAACAAGATTCTCATGTAGGATAAATTCCAATGCAAGGTTGGGAAGGGCCTATAAGATGTTCTCTTTGCTATGATAATTGAGACAATGACATGTGTTTGTAGATTGTGTTTTTTCGTTGGTAGTGTGGAGAATGATCTTGTTTGAGGAAGCTTTCATGTTATGGGAATTCCTCATAGACTGGACATAAATCCTAACATTGGAGCATATTTCCAACCTTCTAGGATTGGCCCTTTGGCATATATGGTTACATGAGAATAGAACTATATTTGATAGTCAGATCCCAAATATACGAAAAGTGGTGCACAAATAAAAAAAAAACAATGGAGAAACTTAGTATAAAAGTTTTTAAGAAGAATAAGAAAATTCAAATTGAGCGCAAGATATAGACTTCGAAGGATTTAGCCTTCTTTGATGGAGCCAAAAGTCATTTTAGGCCTGTATGTGGAGTAAGAGCTGCATTTCACTTGAACAACTATCACACTTTTGTTGTTATCTTGGGGTTGTGGCATGGAACTAATATAAAAATAGAATTAATTGGGCTTTTGGTCTTCCTTTAATTTGGAATATTGAGGCAAGTGAAATTATTACAAAAATTTGGTGATTCTCAACTAGTTATTGATCGGTTCTTGGCAACTAGTACACTGCAAAACTTGTTCCTTAATCCTTCACAATAAGGAATTCATCAATCGCAAGAATTTTTTGAGGAGGTGGAGGTATCAAATATACACATGTAACACAATGTTGATGTGGACAAAATATCAAAGGAAGCATTACTATACCTTTTATGACATTCAGTGATTACAAACAAAGTTATTAATGTCCTTAAGTTGAATTCTAACAACATTTTATGAATCTAAAGCTATTTTAATTATTGGGACTTTAAATGTTTTTATCTTTAACTGTTTGAGGTTCAAGTATAGTAGAATGATGTAGTTCTTGGCAAACATGTTTGGGTCATTGTAATAGAACAATAATTTATATTCTTTGATTTTAATGAAATAACATGTTATTTTTTCCACGGGGAAAAGAAAAAATTAAGTCTATTATAATTAAATTTAAGTTTATCAAATTTTTTTTCAAATATATATATTTTTTAAAACTAGGGTTGTTGGAATCTTGAATGAAAGCACAGTATTGTGACTCTCCTCTACTGTGGAAGCTAGCGTCCAGCCATATCAAACCACTCCTCCTCAACACGTTCGTGACAATGAGCTTATTTCCTTCATTGCTTCTAAATTTTTGAAATCTCGAGTGTATTTGATTGCTATGACGATCCTAATTATAGATCCTCCCTCTCTGACAACTAATTCTTTGTCTTCATACTCTATTTTAGGGAAAATCCCTCCCCCCTCCATAATGGTAGATTCACTCGTGGTCTGGGATCCAATGTCATTTGATGTTAAAGTTGCTAATTTGGCTCCTACATTCATGTCATGTGGCCCTTTGAAACCTTCTACGTCTGAATTTATTGATAAAAACCCCAGTCCTCCCTCTAGTTTGGAGCGATTTTAGAAGGCTAATCTTCACAATCTTTCAAATATATTGTAAAATTTGTACCCAACAATCACCTATCTGGATTGACTGTCCTCGAACCCCATTTGTTTGAAGTACCTATGGTGTCCAAAGTTATCAACGATGCAAATTTCTTCTTGGAGCATGGCCAGATATGTAAATTTAATTGGCGCTGACAATGTTTAAGCGATCTCCATTCATGAATCACTGATCACTGGAGGTCGCTTATCTTTGATGAGTTGGATATTTATCCTTTGGCTAGAGGGTTATTTTTTTTTGCCTTTTACAAAGTAGAATGTTCGTTAATCCTTGAATCTAGTTTCTGGTTTTGGGGAAGTGCATGGTTGTCTATGCAACCCTGGTTCCCCATTTTTTATCCTAGTTTGGCTTTGATTTTTACTGTCATTGTATGTTAAGATTTCTTAATCTTCCTTTGCATCTATGGAATCTTCCTTCTCTGAATTCCATTGCAAATTCTTTACATCAAATTTATTATAGTAGTGATGAAATAATTCAGTTTCTAAAACCCACGTATGCTCGCATTTTCATGGAAATGGACTTTAGCAAATAATTTCCTACAAAAATTATTTTGAGAGGCCCAAATTTCCTGTGGTACAAAAGTTGAACTGCAAAATTGTCTCCTTCCATTTCATATCTTGTTATGAAATAGGGAACTCCTTGAGAAATTATCCAAGAGCTAGAAGATCAAAAGCAGGAAAAATAACCGCAACCCATGATGATGGGATGGGGCCAAGTCTGAACATTAAATGATTTTTAAGGAAGATCTCCCCTTAGATATTAGTAGAGGGGAATTTCAAAAACCCAAGAGTGATTATCAACAGGCTCATGGAAGCTCAACAACAAGCTAAGAAATGGTAGAATGTACAAAGTGGACCAAGAACAAATTTGAGTATTTTGATTCCTGAAATGCTCCTTTGATTTAGAACAAATCAAAGCACTCTAGACTTCGTAGACTACTAAAAAAATATTATTCAAAATCCATCTTGGGCACATCATGTAGAAGAGGGCGATCCAGAAAAGATCTATGGTGTGGATAAGTCTTGTCACATCAAGCAAGTAGATGAACTTTCATATATAACAAATAATAGAAGATGGACCCAAGTGACGAAAAATACAAAAACATTTCACCAATGAAAACAAGAAGTGAAACAAATGCAAACAAACCCCAATCGTTGGTTAGAGTAAAGGAAAAATTAATGAATTGGACTGGAGTGGAAGAAGTTGGGTCTACTAGGCTAGTTTAATTTTTTGTATGTTTATGTATTGCAAATATGTTTTGCTTTTGGGTCAAATTTTTAGAGTCTATGTAACGTTTCAATGTAGAACTATAGTCGAGAGAACACGTAAAAGGGGAAAAGACTTTGTTATGGATATATTGGAATGCAAAAGCTATAGAAATGACAGAAGCAAGCTTTGTAATGATTAATGTAAATAGTTTTTGTTGTGAAATATAATTTTTATAGTAAAAATTTACACATATTATATATATATATATATAATTTTTCTGGATTGATAATTGTTTTTTATTAATATGACACAAAAATGAAAATATTTAACTCTCCACCTCGTGTATTATTTGTAAAATTTTATGTTTATAATGCTCTATTCTACCTAAAATTTGAAGAGTAATTATATAACACATTTTTAAAGAGACTCATTCACCTTCTTTTCCTTCTATTGTATAAAATTATTTCTATTTATTCTTATCTTTGAACTTGTCTTGGCTGCTAATCAATTTGAATGTTTTTTTTCTTCCAATTAGCAAAATGTGATTTCAGCACATCCTTTCAGAATTATGATCTAATCCTAATCATCCTTCCTTGTTTCAAATTTAATTATGCACAAACTTATTCATAGCATTTTGAATGTTGAAAACCTATTTGATTTTCTATACATTTGTACATAGTAATCTTGGTGTTGAAATTTTATGCAAAGAGTATTTCCTTCAACTTACATGTAACCTTCATATGATATCTTAGTACTAGCCTCTTCACTCATGTAGCTTTGTTGAGGCATTATAATTGTATTAGCTTGAAAATTTAATATCTTGTATTCTATCGTATCCATGATCAAGAATCTCACCTTCAAACTCTTCTTCTACCCATTATTTGGAATTTCATTTTTCCTTTCTTGTTAGTGGTTATTTCTAATTTCACCATCCTCTCTATGGTAATAGCTAATAATTGATTGTGGAAATCCTATGCTACCCTTCCCTCATATGTGTGGACTTGAGCCATTCATAAATGCATCTACATATGTGAAGGGTGCTTGCCAATTTTTATTTTTTTTGCGCCTCACATTCATTTTCTTAATACTTTGGGGTAGGCTACGTGCCTAGAACACATGCATGAAGGTTTGTATCTAATAGGTGAGGTAAGTTACCACATCACTCGCATATGAATTATCAACCACGAAACAAGGCATTCCGAATTAGCCCACCAATATATCTTTGGACACTATAATGGGGATTCTGTTGAGGCTGAGAGAGATAGTAGAGACCAAATAGAAATTATAAATATGCATGTAGGATATGGATAGAATATTCAACCACTCTTAGAAGCTATAGTAATGAGGTTTGAGTTAACGTAGATAGAATCCACCAAAAACTTGAAGAGAAGTGGACCCCATGAAATGGGATTCGATAGATTGGATCATAATTGGTTTATGAGACTGCAAGGTGGAGGGTATGCAAAGCTAAATATGAGAAATAAAAAAGAGCAAATAGCTTCATTTATCATTCAAAATATAATTGAGAATCTAGTTTTATATTGATTTTTCCTTATTCTAATGAATATGAGAGTAAGTTAGGTTAATTACAGAAAACCAAAGAGAAAAAGAGATAGAATGACAAGGAATCTTGACACACCAACCAATGAAGTTTCATATGAGTTAAGTGTGTTATGAATTGAAAATTAAAATTATTTAATGTTAACCATAATTAAGTATTTTAATTCCCAAAGATAAAGAATACTTGAAAGTAAAAAATTAATTATTTCATGATAAGAGTATTATGTGGGAATTTTGTACCTCATTTAATTCTAAATGTCACATATCCACTGTTAAATGATATTGATGTGTATTTAAAAATATATTAGTAACAAAACAACATTTTAGTGTAATAATGTTAATCATTAAACAAAGCTTCTATGTCCAGTATTCTATATATAATATATCGCAAAAAATAACTTAAATTATTATTAGAAAGTAAGTTTAGAAACAATAAATTTCTAATAATTAAACATAGATAATCAACAATTATACGTATAGAACTAATATAAATTCTTATTAACCATTAATCTACTTGCTAAAAAAATTAAATCTTTCTCCATACAAATTTATGAATTAAATCTCTGTAAATATGGACTTTTTCTTAAAATTCTGCACTTTAAAATTTTAAAATAACTTAACAGTGTGAATTTAATAAGATAAGTTTAGGATTTAATAACTTTAAAATAAGAAGTTCAAACTTCAAACAATTGGATAACTTTGTAATTAAATCAATGGTTAAAATAATCTTGTAAGAAAACCAATAATAAATTGTAAAAATAATGGAATAATAAAATGAACATGTAAAATTAATGATATAATAAAATGAATATAATTTAATTATCGAATGCTAATGTGAAATTTTATAAGAAGGGATATGTGAGTTTCGTCGGATATGCACGGGCAATGATAAGAATGGGCATCTTTGGATTAAGAGATATCCACGATTTTGAGAATACACCCTTATTGATAGTGTGCTATCTTACTGAAATGTGCGGGATCTCTCTTTTTTGGACATCAATTCTACATTAACCCGAAGCTTGAGAATGCTTTGAGAATGCTTTAAGGTGTTTATTTAAAATTCAATATAAA
>APFE030539186.1:325924-368572 GCA_000404065.3 Pinus taeda | reverse complement strand
AAAAAAATAAAAAAATAAAAAAGTATTTTAATATTATTGCTGTCATCTGGCGAAGGCTTTGAAGTTTACCAATTTTCGAAGGAGGCTTCCCGTAAATTTATTGTCATTTATAATGAGGTGTGAGAGATATTTGACGTTGGCGGTGTCGACGACAATAAGTCTTCTAAAATTATTGCTCTCCAACTCAGCAGTGAGACATGAGGATGTCTGCACCACAAATTCCGCACTGACCTATTCAATTTATTGCCTTTCGACTTAACTTTGTTTAGCACTGAGCCATTACATATATTGCCTTTAGGCTTAACTTTGTTTAGCCTAATTCTGTTTAAACTTGTGTAGGTTTCCAGCGTTTAAGGTAATTTGCCAGTGGGCTCATTGCCAAAAATGGTGAGGATTTGAAACATCTTGTTGTTCCAAAGATTGGGAGGAATACGTTTATAATATTTACTAGATTACATTTTGTTCTCGTAAAGATCTGGAGGAAGATGTTTATAATATTTATTATTTTTAGTGTAATTTTGCATTTTTAAGAGTAATTGTTAATTTTACATTGATGTTTATCTTAAGTTTTGATGCCATTGTTAGCTTTACATTGTTGTTTACTTTAAAATTTGATGAGATTGCCAGTTTTACATTGATGTTTATTTTAAATTTTGATACAATGGTATACTTTTTTTATTTATTATGTTTTTTATATTTATTTTAATAAATTTTAGTAAATTGATTTAAAATTCAGTAATTGAATTTTGCAACTTTAAATGTTAATTATATAATTTGCAGGTTTTGAATTATGTAATTTATATAAGTTTAATATCTTAATAGTCTTTTAAGTTATTTTAAACCATTAAAATTTATCATATAATACCAAAGTGTATAGCCAAATTCAAATGAAAAGGACAAATATTTTAATAATTAAACTACTCCAGTTTTAAATACTAAACAGTTCCTAAATATTTTATTTAAATTTTAAATAAATTACCATGTAATTTTTTTCCAGATAAATTAAAAAAACAAGGCATTTATTAGAAACCAAAATTTATTTCTCTAATATTAATCTTAAAAACACAAAGTACTCATAACACAAAGTACTCATTTCACATGAAACCATATATAGTGTCTTTTGGATTTGTTAATTCTTTTATGTTTGTAATATTTTTCTGCACTGTAATTTTGAAAATGTAGTAGATAGGTAACATCTATCATTAATAATTTAAAGTTTTTATTAAAATAATATTATTATATAATAATTGGTAAAAATTAATATATTTACTAATAATAAAATTGTATTATTATAATATTTATTTTTAATTACTTTATTACATTGATCATATATTTATAAATTAATTAGGTAATTAAATATTTAAAATAGTAACATTATAACAACTCTAAAAAATTATAGTCTTTTAAATAAATGGATGATTATTTTATTAACGGAAACAAGTGCTTTATAGTCCATAGCGAAGAACTCGTAACTTATGAGTATTGGGAGTTTATTAACGGAAACAAGTGCTTTATAGTCCATAGCGAAGAACTCGTAACTTATGAGTATTGGGAGTTCAGTTAAAACGTGTCAGCAAGGTAGTAAGTATCGGTGACTCGGCAGTTCCGTTAAAGCGTGTCAGCAATGGTCGTGAAGAGAACGGGCAATCATATATTTTGGTAAGCAAAACATGAAAAGTTGTTCTTATCAATATAAAAATCCTAATATATATATTTATATATTTTGTTATTTTTAATCAAAAATATATAAAGAAAAATTATCGTATAATGCTAATTTTGCTTTTCAAAAATTAAAATCTATAATATAAGTATTATAATAGTGGTAGTTTAGTTAATAAATAGAATAATATTTTTGGCATAAATATTTAGGTACAATTTTTAGAGAGATTATGCTTTTTTGTTATTTAAATATATTTGTAAAAGTACAAGGGATTAGGAAATTTTAAAAAACACTATTTAATTTTGAGAAAAATTGAGTAATAAATATGTATGAAAAAATCTCATTTCTTCTGCTAGTTAAACTACCTCAATTATAAATTATTATTATTTTAAAATTATTATATCTAAAATTATTCACATCATATATATTAAAAATAATATTAATAAACATTAAATTAATTCCAAGAGATATTTTGAAATACAAGTCGTTTATCAAATATAACAATTCGAAATGAGCTCCTTCCACTTCTACTCGAATGATCGGCATGAATTACAAACCTTAAGAATGCAACATAGCGAGACACTTTTGAGGACACTTGCTTTTATCAAGAGATTGGATTTCAATTTGATGACAATGGGAGACAACGAGTCTTCGGCAAAGGATGCGATGGGCGAGGAGCCTGTTGCTGCAAAATACCTACTAATGAGATTGTTCCCTCATCATGGTTTAGGCGAACACATGTGGAAGAGATGCCTCTAACAAAACACTTGACATAAGCACTAGTAAGTAGTAACAACAGATAGATCTCTCGACAAAGCTAAGTGAGAATTTGGAGAAGTTCATTTTAGAATAAAATGCAAAGTATGTAAAATAGAGGGAGGCTGAATTCATATTACTGTTGGGATATGATATTTGCGTGGAGCCATTTTCAATGTTTTGTGAATAGTGTCTAGTAGGAAAGTTTATGAGGAATTTGTCAGAATGAGTCTTGGAGAAGTGAGTGGAAGAACATTGGGGAAGCACATGGGCTATATTTCTCATGTCTGACTTTCATTGAAAGGATAGATCAATGTGACCTTCAATAGTAGATCAAATGCATAATTGTGAAGAACAAGGTATGGTTACAAGGTCCATCAAGTTGTGTGCTTAAAAGTTGGTGTTCAACTTTAACTTGAAGAATGAACCATTGGTTGTGCAACGTATCTGGGTTATTTTGCCTAGTTTTCTTGAACTACTATGGACCAAGTATTTTATGGAAAGGATTGGATGAATACTTTGGAAATTCCTTTACTTCAATGGTAAGTTTTTAGAGTCTTCTCGAGTTATTGATATGAGGACATTGAGGATGCTCATTAAAGGATACCTTAGTAAAGGCATGGTCACCAAAATAGAGGTGCCTTGGGGTGAGTGGGTTTTCAAACAACTCGTTGACTACTTGGGAGTCCCCTTCAAATATTCCTACTATCATGACATGGGGAATAATGGACACGCTTGTTATTTATTTACTTCAATAGATTCAAGAAAGAACAGGGTAAAGTCATAGTCTAGTTGTGGAGACCTTCTAGTCAATCAAGACTCAAAAATGGTATTACTCCAATAGGAGACTGCTTCAGTGTCAAGGGGATTAGCGAAGAGATTATGGTATATTAAGTTACCCAAGAAGAAGGCGGTTCACACATATAAAATAAGGATAAGTTTGAGCAAGAAAAAGTGCTTCTCATTTCCTTTGACTCATCAAATGCAATGGAAGAAGAACTCCCAAAAGATTAGTTGATCAGTTGATTGGCAGTAAGTGGACTCAACAACTAACATGTGATGTTGGAGTAGGTAGTGGGGTTGGTAGGAATACTACGATGGTCACCTTTGACCCATATAGGAGAGGAGCACCCACATAGACCAAGGAAAGTGCCTTATCTTTGCAAATATGGTTTTTAATTTTCACCCAGAGTTAGGAGTTTTAAATGATTTTTCCCACATTCTACTGCAGTTTTTGGGATGCCATCATAATTAGTGGGTGGAAAACTTGTGGCGAGCTTGTTTTCAAACATCCTCCAAATAAGTTCCAAAACTCTTCGGTAAGGTTGGATACCTCTCGATTGTTTAATAACCTCGTGGTTGATAAAATACTCAAAACTTTTCCTAGAGGGGGAACAAGATAAGTGGTTTTGGGTAGAGTGAGAGAAATGGAATCCTTGTTGAATAATTTCCCACTGGAGGAAGAAGGTTTACGCTAGAATATTTATTAGCTTGCGAGTCCCACGTGAGAAAGTGACACAAGTAATGCAAGAGGAACCCATAAATGTAAAGAAAAATTGATTAAAGGTATTTTATCTAAGCAGATGATGGGTCTTAGAGGGAGGAACAGAAGGATGATATAGCATGATAATATTTATTTATGAAGTTTCTTTCCAATGCTTAGAGACAATAGGTTTGGTAGCAGGGCTACTTAATGTTGGTCCTCTCACTAAACATCAGAATGGGGGGGTGGTACCCCAAAGAATGAGCCCATAAGAAATTGTTATAGTTGAATACAATTCAGATGACCTCTTTTTCAAGAAACAATGTATACTAAAGAAGAATTGGTTGAGTTTCCTTCCTCATTTTTAGTGAGTTGGAATTTTAGTAGAGTGGAATCTAGAGGAATCTTAGGAGGTATTTTTATGGCCTATAGTTTGAAGATACATGAGATATACACTTCTCGCTAACCATTCAAAATTCTGTTAGAATGCTTCACCATGTTCAATTAGCTTCATTTCAAGATGATGTGTTGTTACGATCCTTACCTTAATATTTATTTTTTCTTGGAATATGCCAATGAATCAGGTTATATTTTAGATCCTTTAGGTGTTATGGGAGGATACATGAACATTTCCATATTAGAAAGATAACGTTTGGGAGTTAATTCCATACTAGGTCCATTGGCCCAATATTTCATTACATTACTAGAATAATTAAGATTGGTTGACAATGAACCTGTGGTGATACACCTAACATGGTATGATAAGGTAATGAGATATGACAGATTCAAAACAAGTTTGGATCATTTTCTAGTGTTCTATTAATTTAGAAGAAGAGAAATCCATATCTTTTGCAGACTTTCGCCCTATATCCTTATGTAATTTCTTGTACAAATTGAATTCAAAAACTCTATTTGATCAATTAAAGGATTAATTGTCACAAGGTATTTCTAAAGAAAATTTTAGATTCTTGGCAAATAGATAGATCCTCGATACTATTGGATCAACATAAGAAGTACTACATAGTATGAATTTCAAGAAGCTCCTAGGATTAGTGTTGCAATTAGATGTAGTTAAAGCTTATGATAGAGTTAATTGGGTATTCTCCAAACTAACTTTAATAAAAGTTATTATGCCTCTTGGTATTAATGATTTGATAAGGGGTTATTTCACTTTGTCAAACTTTGTGATACTAGTCAATGGCATACCTACTCAGTGTTTTGGAAGTTTCTCAAGGAATTTGAGAAGGATGTCCACTTTAAAATTTTATGTTTCTCCTAGTGGCGGAAGGCTTATATTTTATTCTCAACTAGGTGGTAATGGAAGGGAGAATCAAAGGTATACAAGTATCCACATTGCACAAAATCATACATCGATTATTTGTTGATGGCGTTCTCTTGTTTTGACATGGCTTGGTTGATGAATGCAGAAGTATTTATAACATAACTGCACTATATTGTGAAGCCACAAGAATTTAAGATATACCTTCCAAGTAAATTATGTTAAATAATAGATTTCCTAAAAATCTCATTAAAAAAGAAAAAAAAATTCCTTGCTAGTTTTTTGCTTTAGATGTGAGAGAAAAATATATTGGTTTTGATTTAAAGGGTAATAGTTACTGAGTCATTGATTGGATCTAGATGGTAAAGAAGTGGAATGCTAGATCAATCATTTGTGCAGTTGATGGTCTCTTTGGGAGGCCAATTGATTATGGTAAAATAAAATTTGGAAGCAATCCTAGTCTATTGGTTGGACCTGACTAGTGTACCAAGGAATTTTTTTGAAAAAAATTAGAAGTTTTTGTTTTCATTTTCATTGGAAAGGAAAAAGACAGAAATGGATGCACTTAGCATGGTAGAAACATATTTCCAACCCAAAGAAATTGGGAACATGGGGACTCATAAACATTTTCATTTTTGCAATTGGATTAGATTCCAAAATTCTATGGAGTATGTTTTATGTAAGCGTGTGGAGAAATCTAATGTAGGACAAGTATTGGAAGAAAAAAAAAGTCAAATAATGGGTTAAGTCATAAGCAAAGTCATGGGAGGGAGGGTCAAATATTTGGAAGGAATTGGTGTTAGTGTTTGACATCATTAGTAAATGTATTGTTTTGTAGGTAGGATATAGAAGAAAAATATTCTTAGTCAAGGATACATTGATAGGAGGTAATGGGCTAAAATTAATCTCCTTGAATCTAATAGTGGTGTTAAAGTGCAAATCAATTTTCTTACTTTTTAACTCACTTGATCCTAGATCAAATGAGATGTCCATGACACCTTGGAAATTAGCTAATAAAGTAGGCTTCACAGGGAATTTAGTATGTGAATGGATGCGACTTGTCTTGCTAGTTTCATAGAAGTGAATAGGATGAGATGAGAAACAAACTAAATCATGTGGGAAATGAAAAAATAATGTACCGTCATGACGATGAAGATAACTTACGATTTTTTCGTGACAAAAGAAGTAGAATGAAGCCCCATTTAGTGATATACATTTGTTTGAAAGTGACATTTTCCTTTAAATATACACCTCTTTCTAGGGTTGACACTAAATAACAAGATTCTCATGTAGGATAAATTGCAAATGCAAGGTTGTGAAGGGCCTATAATATGTTCTCTTTTCTATGATAATCGAGTCAGTGACATGTGTTTGTAGATTGTATTTTTCGTCGGTATTGTGGAGAATGATCTTGTTTGAGGAAGTTTTCATGTTATGGGAATTCCTCATAGACTGGACATAAATCCTAAAATTGGAGCATATTTCCAACCTTCTAGGATTGGTCCTTTGGCATATATGGTTACATGAGAATAGAACTATATTTGATAGTCAGATCCCAAATATACGAAAAGTGGTGCAGAAATAAAAAACAACAATGAAGGAACTTAGTATAAAAGGTTTTAAGAAGAATAATAAAATTCCAATTGGGCCCAAGATATAGACTTCGAAGGATTTAGCCTGCTCTAATGGAGCCAAAAGTCATTTTAGGCTTGTATGTGGAGCAAGAGTTGTATTTCACTTGAACAACTATCACTCTTTTATTGTTATCTTGGGGTTGTGGCATGGAACTAATATAAAAATAGAATTAATTAGGCTTTGGGTCTTCCTTTACTTTGGAATATCGAGGCAAGTGAAATTATTACAAAAAATTGGTGATTTTCAACTAGTTATTGATCGGTTCTTGGCAACTAGTACATTACAAAACTTGTTCCCTAATCCTTCACAATAAGGAATTCATCAATTACAAGAATTTTTTGAGGAGGTGGAGGTATCACATATACACATGCAACACAATATTGATATGGAAAAAAGATCAAAGGAAGCATTACTATACCTTTTAGGACATTTAGTGATTACAAAGAAAGTTATTAATGTCCTTAAGTTGAATTCTAACAACATTTTATGAATTTGAATCTATTTTAATTATTGGGCTTTAAATGTTTTTATCTTTAACTGTTTTAGGTTCAGGTATAGTAAAATGATGTAGTTATGGGCAAACATGTTTGGGTCATTGTAATAGAACAATAATTTATATTCTTTGATTTTAATGAAATAACATGTTATTTTTTCCACGGGGAAAAGAAAAAATCAAGTCTAGATAATCAAATTTAAGTTTATCAATTTTTTTTTCCAATATATATATATTTTAAAACTAGGGTCGTTGGAATCTTGAATGAGAGCACAGTATTATGACTCTCCTCTATTGTGGCAGCTAGTGTCCAGCCATATCAAACCACTCCTCCTCAACATGTTCGTGACAATGAGCGTATTTCCTTCATTGCTTCTAAATTTTTGAAATCTCCAGTGTATTTCAGTGCTATGACGATCCTAATTATAGCTCCTCCCTTTCTGCCAACTAATTCTTTGTCTTCATCCTCTATTTTAGGGAAAATCCCCCCCTCTCCATGATTGTAGATTCACTCGTGGTCTGGGATCCAATGTCATTTGATGCTAAAGGTGCTAATTTGGCTCCTACATTCATGTCATCTGGCCCTTTGAAACCTTCTACATATGAATTTATTGATAAAAACCCCACTCCTCCCTCTAGTTTGGAGGGATTTTAGAAGGCAAAATCTTCACAATCTTTCAAATATATTGTAAAATCTGCAGCCAACAGTCGCCTATCTGGATTGACTGTCCTCGAACCCCCTTTGTTTGAAGTACCTATGGTGTCCGAAGTTATCAACGATGCAAATTTCTTCTTGGAGCATGGCCAGATATGTAAATTTAATTGGCGCTGGCAATGTTTAAGTGATCTCCATTCACGAATCGGTGATCACTGGAGGTCGCTTATCTTTGATGAGTTGGATATTTATCCTTGGGCTAGAGGGTTATTTTGTTTTTCCTTTTACAAAGTAGAATGTTGGTTGATCCTTGAATCTAGTTTGTGGTTTTGGGAAAGTGCATGGTTGTCTATGCAACCCTGGTTCCCCGTTTTTGTTCCTAGTTTGGCTTTGATTTCTACTGTCATTCTTGTTGGGAATTTTTCTGGTAAAATTCCAAAAACAATTATTGAACAGAGAGACAATGCTTTGTTTTAACCCAGAGAATAATACTCTGTTTTTGCACACGATCTTAACACAGCGGAACAAAAATAATGTTTCCAGAACACACAGTTTTACACACACACACAAAATTTGTATTCATAAAAGGAACAACTGTTGTTACAAAATGGATCTTCCTCACACAGAGGGATTCACCAGAGATTATGCTGAAGAGCATCTTCCTCTAAGCTAGAGGGATTCACCAGTCTATGCTGAAAAGCATATTCCTCTTGACAGAGGGATTCACCAAAGAACTTCCACCAAAAAAAAAAATTACTTTGCCTCCATTTTAAAAGATTTACAGTACTGTGTGTAAATTTATTTATTTACATTTACTGCTGTAAAAAACAAAATCTTACATTATCCTTTTCACTGCCGTGTGAAATATTTCATGATTTGCACTGATGTGTGCTTCCCTTCTCCTCATTACATTCCGTTTCTTCAACAAAAAAAATATCTTCACGCTGTTGCATTACAAAATAAAACTTTTGTCTTTGCTGAAGAGATCAACACATTGCTGTGTGGAAATTACACGCGCTGCCGTGTGCTTCCCCTTTTGCTTTCACAATAAAACAACTCCTCCGTAGTACGTGCTCCCCCTTGGATTTCATATGCGTTCTCAAAACAATATACTCGTGCTGCTGAACATTTCACAAATTTTTTAACAACAAAAACTACCTCATGCTGTTGTGTGGATTCCCATTTCTTCAATGGAGTACACTGTTGTGTATATTCACTCACACTTCCCTCACATTACATTACACTTCATATATGCCATAACAAAAGGCATTCCATTTTTTTAACAAACGACTACCCCAAAAAACAAATTACCATATTACATGCCGTGTAAAAACAAATAAACTTAAGAACTTTACCAATAACTCTACGACAAATTAAATTCATTTACTACTTCGGCATGGTGAGGAATTAATTCAGTCAGGTTTACATACGGAGGTCAAACAAAAATTTCACTCCACGCAATCTCCATGCCCTGCAGACTTGTATGCAACTTTGACTTTGATCAATGGTGGGCAGCCACGCTTTCAATCAGACAGTTATCGCTCAGTCAATCTGCACGAACATTACGCCCCGATGAAAAGTGGTTTTGCAGAGAGTACTGTGGATGCGTGGCCGGTTTTGATTGTATTGGGGGTGATTGAAGGAATACCACTCCTTCCTTAAAAGCGGTCTGATGGACTCATGACATTTTTCTGGAACAAAAAACCTATTTGCAGTCGCCATTTTGATGATGGATTCCAACAGTTGAAAATAACATTTCAATGCTCCCCTTTAATTTCAACTGCTAGGTTATCAGTCATACCCAAACATCTCATAAAAATTCAAAGCTTTTCTACCTATTCGTATCAGTTTTCCTTTCATCGCTCTCACCACTGTGCTCAGGCACTCCAATCATGTAATATCCTATTTCTCTCTGCGTTAGGCAAGATTTCCAATCTTTGCATCTCCAAGCTCTCCTCCAACCCTTTCTTCTCTGCTCTTATGGCAGATTTAATTTCATATCTCTCCCCTATAAGAAGGTCTTCATCAAAGAATGACTGTTAATATAGTTCAACAATAATGATCAAGAATTACAGGCTCCCCCTAACTGTATGCATCGTCTCCTTTTGCCAGAGTCTTCTAAAAAAAAACTTAGATTGGCTGGGGAGCTCAAGGGACTTTCAAACTGTATTTCCTTTCTTCTCCATACTCGTGTAACTTTCTTCTTTTGCATGGTTCTAGCTTGTGTAAGAGCCCATGTTAAGTTACAATTACGTGCCATATGACCAATATTATGACACTTCAAGCATTCTACATTGTTCATGAATAAGATTTGATGATTTCTTCCTGTAAAATTGTTTCTTGGAGGTTGTCAGAGACTATAACATCTATCTCTATGAGATGCTTTACAGTCTTTTGCCATATGACCAAAGTTTGAACAAGAATAACAATAACCAAAAAATGAACTTTGGTACCTGGTAGATGGTGGTTTCCTTGATGTACTTCTGAAGCCTTTCTGCCTTGAGATCCTTTGATGATAACCATTGCCTCTTGCGTCTTTGACATCATCTACATTTCTTTTTGGAGCTGGTTTTCTACTTGGAGTAGGATTTCTTCTATTGTAGCCTTGATTTTTCTCCTTGCCTTTGCTGGAACTAGGAGCATCACAATTTCTTTCTAGCTTCTTCACATCTCTTTTGATTAAAGCATTTTCATTCTTGTTTGAGGGTTCCCCTACATACCCGAGTCTTGATTTATCAGATGGACATCTATGATAGTTGATCATGTCATCCAAGGCTTGAGAGCTCTTCAATATTTTGTTCATCCCTTCTACCTTTTTTCTGAGGAGGACAATCTCTTCTTCCAATCTTTCACACTTATTATTCTTCTTTGTAAGTTGTTCCTCTGTTTCTTCCTTGCTACGAGTAGCTTCAGCTACTACTATTTTAAGGGAGATGATATCTGACTTCATTTTGAAGGTTTCTTCATTCTTTGCTTGACTACTCTCCATTTTCTTCTCAGCTTCTTGTGCCTGTTTCCTGGCTTCTTGTAATTAAGACTTAAGGGAGGAGACCTCTACCTTGTACTGTTCAATCTCTTCTACAAGTTTGTTCACTCTCTTGTGCCTTTGTTCAAGTTGACTTGACAAGGTATTTTCCTGCTTCTTTGCTTTATTCAATTGATTTTTCATGGATATGACTTCTTCATGATGCTTCTTTTTTCTTTGATCAAGTTCCTTCTTAAGCTTGGCGATCTCTTCATCCCTTTCTTGTACTTGAAGCTTGATGAGGTCAACCTTCTCATTTTTAGCTTCTATGATGGGTTCAGAATTTCCTTATTGACCGATGGTCATGGTCAGTGCTCCCTTTGCGTGAAGGTCATGAAGTCTGTCCCATATATCCTTTGCTGATGAATATTTTCGTAGATTCTTCTTTACAGAATCAGGTAGCCCATTCAAGATTGTCTTTGCTGCTTTTGCATTGTACTCATTGGATTCTCTATCCATCTTGCTATCATCAATCACTAATTCCCAAATTTCAATACCTTCAGACTACAAGAAAGTCCTCATTTTTACTTCCCATATATCAAAGTTCCCATTGAACCTTGGAGCCTCAAATAGAATATTTTCAAATTGATTGTCTTCTATTTTAGTAGTAGAGGGAGACACATCCTTAGGAGGATTGGAGGCTTTCTTCCTTGACCTCGCCATTTTTGCACTTTTCAAAACACTTGATTGTGTATTTAAAAATCACTGAGTGTTTTCAACAGCTACACAAAAAAAATTAATCTGAGAAATACCTGGATCCTTTCTTGACTGTGTCTTCACTCTGCTGGAGAAGTTGTTGCAGCAAAAGGAACCTTCGTTCAACTTCTTTGAAACCTTCAAAGAGCCTGGACAAGCTCTGATACCACTGTTGGGATTTTTTTTGGTAAAATTCCAAAAACAATTACTGAACAAAGAGACAATACTCTGTTTTAACCCAAAGAATAATACTCGGTTTTTGCACAGGATCTTAACACAGCGGAACAAAAATAATGTTTTTAGAACACACAATTTTACACACACACATAAAACTTGTATTCATAAAAGGAACAACTGGTGTTACAAAATGGATCTTCCTCACACAGAGGGATTCACCAGAGATTATGTTGAAGAGCATCTTCCTCTAAACCAGAGGGATTCACCAGTCTATGCTGAAAAGCATTTTCCTCTTGACAGAGGGATTCACCAAAGAACTTCCACCAAAAACAAAATTACTTTGCCTCCATTTTAAAAGATTCACATTGCTGTGTGTAAATGTTTTTATTTACATTTACTGTTGTAAAAAACAAAATCTTACATTATCCTTTTCACTTTCGTCTGAAAGATTTCATGATTTGCTCTGATGCGTGCTTCCCTTCTCCTCATTACATTCGGTTTCTTCAACAAAAAAAATATCTTCAAGCTGCTGCATTACAAAATAAAACTTTTGTCTCTGCTGGAGAGATCAACACACTGCTGTGTGGAAATTACACATACGCGCTGCCGTGTGCTTCCCCTTTTGTTTTCACAACAAAATAACTCCTCCGTAGTACGTGCTCCCCCTTGGATTTCATATGCGTTCTCAAAACAATATACTCGTGCTCCTGCACATTTCACAAATTTTTTAACAACAAAAACTACCTCACGCTGCTGCGTGGATTCCCATTTCTTCAACGGACTACACTGCTATGTATATTCACTCACACTTCCCTCACATTACATTACACTTCATATATGCCATAAAAAAAGGCATTCCATTTTTTTAACAAACGACTACCCAAAAAAATTACCATATTACATGTTGTGTAAAAACAAATAAACTTAGGAACTTTACCAATAACTCTACTACAAAATAATAAATTCATTTACTACTTCGGCATGGTGAGGAATTAATTCAGTCAAGTTTACATAAGGAGGTCAAACAAAAATTTCACTCCACGCAATCTCCATGCCCTGCAGATCTGTACTACTTCGGCATGGTGAGGAATTAATTCAGTCAGGTTTACATACAGAGGTCAAACAAAAATTTCACTCCACGCAATCTCCATGCCCTGCAGACCTGTACGCAACTTTGACTTTGATCAACAGTGGGCAGCCACGCTTTCAATCGGACAGTTATCGCTCAGTCAATCTACAAGAACATTACGCCCCGATGAAAAGTGGTTTTGCAGAGAGTAATGTGGAAGTGTGGCGGGTTTTGATTGTATCGGGGGCGATTGAAGGAATACCAATCCTTCCGTAAAAGCGGTCCGATGGAATCATGACAGTTTTCCGGAACAAAAAACCTGTTTGCAGTCGCCGTTTTGATGGCGGATTCCCGCAGTTGAAAATAACATTTCAACAATTCTATGTAATATTTCTTAATCTTCCTTTGCATCTATGGAATCTTCCTTCTCTAAATTCCATTGCAAATGATTTAGGTCAATTTTATTATAGTAGTGATGAAATAATTTAGTTTCTAAAACCCACTTATGCTCGCATTTTCATGGAAATGGACTTTAGCTAATAATTTCCTACAAAAATTATTTTGAGAGGTCCAAATTTCCTACGGTACAAAAGTTGAACTGCAAAATTGTTTCCTTCCATTTCATAGCTTGTTATGAAATAGGGAACTCCTTAAGAAATTATCGAAGAGCTAGAAGATCAAAAGCAGGAAAAATAACCGCAACCCATGATAATGGGATGGGGCCAAGTCTGAACATTAATTGATTTTTAAGGAAGATCTCCCCTTAGATATTAGTAGACAAGAATTTCAAAAACCCAAGAGTGATTATCAACAGGCTCATGGAAGCTCAACAACAATCTAAGAAATGTTAGAATGTACAAAGTGAATCCAACGACTGTCAACTCTTGCCTGAAGCATGGAAGGAAAGAAGCTCGAGGGAGGAATATTATAGCCTTTTCTTATATCCAGAAGATAGCTTATGGAAAGTCCCTTAACAAAGCATCCCTTCATCTGTTTTTTTTTACTTACTATGCTACATCTTAAACCACAGTTGCTCATGGTGGTTAATCTGCTACTTTTCCAAGGGGAGCCGGGTCTATTTTCACTGATGCGTTGGCGATTACAACTACACAACATCAAGTACATGCATTTTGGGTGCCCCATCTGCTAATGGGCGTGGGGTTTGCAATCAGTCAACCTCTGGGATTGATTGCACCCTATGCAAAACATATCTTGCTACCCGCAGCTGGGATATTCACAATAACGCGACGGTGCTCTTTTTAAGCTCGTTGAATGTTCCATCCACTGCGAGCAGGACAACACTTAATATCAACTATTGTACGACACTGTGCAATACACATCTATCTAATATCCACGCTTAAATAAAAATCATAGGTTTCTCTGAGCTAGAGAATCTGATCTGAGTAGCAAGATTAGTTGATGATGTGATATTCCAACCAGATAATAAAAGAACATGGGTTATAAATACTAAGAAAATTGGTTATAAACCCCAAGATTGAATACATAGAACAGGTTGACAATCCAGACATTGAAAGTAAAGTTTTCATAAACTCACATGCAATCGGATCGTGTTACCTCTATCTTCAGATTTTGGCTCAAATTTCCAATTCTAGGCACATCCATGCATCGAATGAATTTAACTCCTAACATGGCCATCACTGGAGTAGTATGGATGTTATAAACTTTGGTTTCAGTGTTTTTTCAAGCCTCCCTCTCTATTTCTGCAAACAAAAACTCCAACGCCATTGGCAACTGCTAGAGAAGAGATGCAAATTGGGCACAAAATCGAATGAAGTTGGCAGATGCCCCTGTCTGTTGCGAGCCATAAGAATATTGATGGAAGAGGGGCCAATGTTTAGATTAGTAATGGGCCTTGCATCTGCCTTGACAACGTTAACAACATTATTATTCATAGGTTTAACATCCATGATTGTAAACCCAATGTCGCGAGTAACGTTCAGGTGATGGAGTCTGCGTCCGGAGATACTATTGGTGTGTCAGGGATGACAAAAAATGATCTAGATGCTATTTCTATCACCGGTTATAGAGATATGTGGATCGATCACAACACCCTTTCTAAGTGCTTAGAGGGTCTCATTGATATTACACTTGCTTCCACAACTATTACTATTTCCAACAACCGACCAGGTAATCCTATTAGGCCACAACGATGACTATGCAGGGGCTAAAAACATGAAGGTAATTGTTGCATACAACCACTTTGGACCAGGTGTCATGCAGAGGATGCCAAGGTAAGTTCATCCCACAATTTCTCTCCTCGTACTAAGACAATACCAGCTTGAAAATGCTTTAAAACCAGGTAGCAAGAACTGAGTTGAGGAACATCCATTCTTAGTTGTTCGAATGGTTGCGATAGTTAGGAATTATGTTGCTGGTTTCTTTGAAATTTGATTACAGTTAGTTGGAGGTTGAGTGATCCTCTATTGTCCAACAATAATCACTAAGTCATGAGGTGATTGTATGTAATCAATTTTGGAAAAGTATTCAAATGAGTTTTAACATTTTATTATTTTAAGTATGGGCTTACATGCTTTATTGTTGGGTCCGTCTATTTCTGTAGTTCATATCTCATGGGCCAGCTACATATATTTTAACTGCTATCCTTGATTGTGATCTACGTAGAATGGGAGAACCATTCCTCCATTTCATAGAGGCACTACCAGGTGAATCTGATCAACCAAATCTACTCCTAAAATGGAAAGCTGATTCACCCTGAGTGCGCCTCAATTTGATTCTACATATGATTATTGGTGCTACTCATTTTTTTTTACTTCCTTGATTTTACAGTGTGTTGAAATCTGATTTTCCATCTTCTTCATATGTTTGACTTGACTCTTTCTTTTTGCTTTGTAATGGGATCCATGACCAAAATGTTATAATTATCTATTCCAACCGAACACATAAAATATTTGAAATAAATGATATCGTGTGGGGGACACGTTTAATAATTAATGTTGTAACCATTATCTGGAATCATAGTATGATTATGTAGTGTGTGAGTACCTAATTGTGTGAAAAAAGATTAGCTCTTCCTTGGAACTAAGGAAGGATATGAAGTATAAGGAGTTGGATGGTATAACTATGAGGATCACAATTAGCACATTAAATAAAGGTAGTCGTGATAGACATTTCTTTTGAGATCCAACACTTGAGAACTATAGATTTCAAAGAGATGAGTACCTGAGTACAAAGAACAAGGGTCTACTTGAAAGGGATCTAATGTAAGTGGAAATATGTCAATAAAAGTTGATATTCAAAAAGTGGTCATTCAATTTATAAAAATTATAGAAAAAGATAGTAGCTATAATTTTAATCGACCAATTATATTCGCAAAAGAAAGAAAAAATTGTAGGGGAAATGGGGCATGTTACAATCAATGCGTGGTGATTATTCCAAAGAGCATGTCGTGTATGAGGAAGGCAAGGGCTAACCAGCTTGGCATAGGGCATTAAATGCCTGGGTACATGCATGCTCTGTAACAAAATATAACGCGCGCGTGGTGGCTACATAAATTAAAAATAAGAGTGGTGTGTTATTTTGTTATAGAGCATGCATGTACCCAGGCATTTAATGCCCTATGGCAAGCTAGTTAGCCCTTGCCATACGAGGAATACTATGATATACGGATACCCCAAAGAGATATTAGTACTTAGCACTTGGGCTATAGTAAAGAGAGCGCTGCTTAACAGTTAATAATAAGGTATTAAGATGTACTTGAGCGAATAATATATGATTAAGGGGAATCAAGGGGAATAAGTTCTAAACCACACCATATGTTGGGAGGGCATGAGGTGTATGTGACGGCATATGGGAATTTGAATGGTCCAAATCAAAATCTTGACAGATTTAGAAGTGGATCAATGAAAACCCATATAATTAGAGCGCAAAGTCAATCAGATAAAAGATATGGTGGAAAAATGCTCAAAGGAAAAGCTCATGGCGTTAACCCTACGAAATAAAAAGAAAATTTTACACTCCCTACATGTGGAAATATGAAGAAAACAAGTGAAACCAAGACCTAAAAATTAAGTAATTTATGCTATATCGAAAAGAAAAACTGTATTTATTGAAAAGAAAACTGTATCCGTAGATAGAATAATTTCTGCATTGTTGTTCTACTCAAGAAAATAGTTAGTTGCGGTGTACACATCCTAAATTCAAGGAATGATATTGCATCTTGGTAATGAAATAAATGGAATCGAAAAGTAAGTTAAGTTATATATTGCATAATTACAAATATTACTATTATAATAAATTTATATAACCTCTTTGAGGTATTTATGACAGCTAAGCCACTTTTATGCAACAAAGCTACATCTTTACATTTTCCATGTGCGCCTTTTTGGGTTATGGGCCATGTATATATTGGAAGAATTCTAATTGGTGGAATTACAACAAAACCTAACCAATCAACCAACAATGGTTGATGGTCGGAACTCAGCCAAAAAAAACCCCAGTTCATAACATATCGGGTCCGCATATTTGAGTGCGATTACCATCTAATCAATCAACCATCGAACGGTCTAGATGGTTGGAAGTCAACAAGGTTTTAAACCCATTGTATAAGACCTCATCAGGTCCATTTTTGGAATTAATAGCTGTGCTTGTTTGCAAACGATATGCGTCCGACCGCCATTAAATGTACGGTTCGATCCTTAAGAACCTTAAACTCCTTTAAATGATTTTCTCAGGTTTGTTTTTAGAATTAAACTTCAGCGCTTGTTACCACGTGATGACCACTAGATTTGTTGGATTTGCTGGGTTTGTCTGATTAAACAACTATGATGGTTCCTCTAGGTTCTCATGAGTTTTGTGACGGTTCTCTCGTTCCACCAATATTATCCGTTGATCTAGACGATCCGACAATTTTTGATGTGTTGTTCAATCGACTTCAATTCTAATTGAACACCTCTTCTCCATTGATCTGTTCTCGATCCAACAACTCTCCCTTTTGCTTATCAATGGAACTCACATTACACACACATTTATCTCTGTCGCCCTTTGTCGAAGGCAAATTTCATACAACTTCATCATTTACAATTGCATACGCATATTTATTAACTTACAGTAAAACTACACACAAAATACATATAACACACATATTTATATTATATACAGAACTCGATTATAGGCTAAGGCCTCTTGAACTTAGTCACATATTACCCTGTGACTACATTGTGTACCCTCTCTATTTCACACAACACAGAATCTCTTATATAGGAAATTACAAAGAGAGGGATTGTTTAAAATCCATGAGTTTCTCTGAACATCGCTGAATCAAATCCCCTGAATCTCTCTATGACAGATAATTACATTAAGTCAAGCCTTAACAATTCCATCAATTGAACTCTATTTTAATAGAATTTTCCCCGGTTTACAATGATTGTCCATGTTTCCTCTTTCGTAGCTTTGGATTATGATTTTAATGAAGGGTGCTCGGATGCTCCTGCATGACACTCTCGAGGTACAAAAATTTATGACCTCCTGGTCATATGCTTTCTCTATCCCTCAGTAATTCTACCCACATCCTTTATTAAATTTTCCTTATGATATTTCCATGAGTTGTAATGAAACCTCTATAGTAACAAGTCCTCCTTGCTACACGATACCTCACCAAGCTTCTCTCCTTTGAGCTTAGTCTTTTGACATCACTCTGGTTCTCTCTTCTTTGGAACTATTTGAGCACTCCTGGCTCTAGGTTGCTGCAATCTTCTCACTTATTTTGCCGATATCTGTACGACAAGAATAACACCACAAACTCTTCAATATTTAACATAACTATACCTCCTTTTGCATGCAGAATATTAATATGCTCTGACACCAAAAATTGATGACAACTAAGCCACTCTTATGCAACAAAGCTGGATCTTTACATTTTTCGTGTGCGGGCCTGTGGGTTATGGGCCCACTTATATATCGGAAGCATTCTAATTAGCGGAATTACAACAAAACTTGACAACTCAACCAAAAATGGTTGATGGCTGGAACTCAATGGAAATAAACCCTAGTTTATAACCTATCGGGTCTGCTAGAAATGTTAATCCATGCACACATTCGAGCACGATTACCATCCGATCAATCAACTGTTGAACAGTCTGGATGGTCGAAACTCAATGAGGTTTTAAGCCTGTTGTATAAGACCTCATTTCATCCATTTTTGGAATTAACGACCGCGCTTGTTTGCACGCGATATACATCTAATTGCAATTAAACGGACAGTCCGATCCTTAGGAACCTTAAACTCCTTTAAATGATTTTCTTGGGTCCATTTTTAGAATTAAAATTCAACACTTGTTACCACACAATGACCGTTAGATTTGTTGGATCTACTGGGTTTGTCTGGTTGGATGGCTATGGTGGTCCCTCCAGGTTCTCACGAGTTTTGTCAGGGTTTTCTCATTCTGCCAATATTATCTGTCGATCTAAATGATCTGATGGTTTCCATTGTGTTGTTCAATCGACTCTAGCTCTGATTGAACACCTCTCCATCGTTGATTTGTTCTCATAGAACGACTCTCTCTTTTGCTTATCGATGGAAATTGCATTACACACACATTTCTCTATGTTGTATTTTGTCGAAGGCGAAGTTCATAGAACTTCGTCCTTTACACTCACATACGCATGATTATTAACTTACAGTAAAACTACACACAAACAAAAAAATACATATAAGACACATATTTCTATTATATACAAAACTCGGTTACAGGGTAAGGCCTCTCGGCCTTAGTCACAAATTAGCCTGTGACTCATTGTGTACGCTCTCTATTTCACACAACACATACTCTCTTATATAGGAAATTACAAAGGGAGGGATCGTTTAAGATCCATGAGTTTCTCCCACAATCGCTCAATCAAATCCCCTAAATCTCTCTATGGCAGATAATTACATTAAATCAAGCCTTATCAATTCCATCAATTTAGCTTTTTTTTAACATAATTTGCCCCAGTTTAGAATTATCCACGTTTCCTCTTTCACAACTTTGGATTCTAATTTTAATGAAGGATGCTCAGATGCTCCTGCATCAGGTATCATACTTACGGTACATTCCATTATTATGTGTGGCAGTAACCAAGCAGTTAAACAAATAAAATATAATAATTAAAATAAAAACCCTTCAAAGATTATGAATGAGGAGTAATTAATGGCTTGAAAATTAAGTGGTTCAATAATACGAGTCAACAATATTACATTACAAAATTTCCGTATTAAATTGAATGAAAATGACACCTATAACATGGAAACTTTTCAGTATAAAGGATGACAAGGTTAATGTCAAGTGCACATACATGTGGAACCAAAAATAAAGATTACTAACGTACTTAACATTTAAGTTAACACAACCTAATAAATCCTACACCTACATAAAATTCCACGACATTAACGTAAACAACATCATGGTAACTCACAAGTAGTGCACTATTAATCCAAGTATGAGGCAATAGTTGAATAAATATTAGAGGATATGGAGAAGGAGATCGGAATGACAATGTTGAATGAATCTTCTTTAGTTTTCTTATGCCAGTTAGCATAGTCAAGGGTGAAACATTAACCTATATATCTATATCTATATATATATATATAGGAAGAAATTCCAATAGAAATCACTCCTTTGCAACCAAGGCCATGTTTTAAGTCATAATGAGGCTAATAGAGAAATACTTAATGAATTTAAGGAACGGTTAGTGTAATTAGGAAAATTAATTCATGTCGGCATTTTAAGTGGTGGTTTGGTTGCAGGTGTAAGGGATAATTGTTTAAAACTAGAAATGATCTTCTCAAGTTCAGGCAGGACTTCTTGTATGGTTTACTTTGGAAAATATGTCATTAACCTCTAATTCTAGATTTTCTTCGAAAATAGCAGAACTGTTAAAATTACTCAAAATATGGCCAAAGCTTCAATTACCACGTAATCAAAAGCAATTAAGACTCTGGCACATAAACGTCTCCCATCCACCTTTTCCACCAACCTTTACCATTCCCACGAAACCAAAAGGAAACAAAGCTGCAGTTTATAACTTCTCGGGTCTGAAATTTGGATTAAAGCCCGTGTACTTTTTGACGCGATATCCATTGGATCCCATCACTTCATAGTGAATGGCTATGATCAATCCATACTTAAATGGATTAAATCACAATTCATACAATATCGCATCTGATTTCCAAATTAAACCCCATGCATGCTAACCACACGATTACTGTCGGATCGGCCTCCTTCAAGCAGACGATCTAGATTAATTGAGTTATTAACTCAGTGAAATAATTTCTTGCATCCAGTTTTAGAATTAATGTTTACGTTTGTGAGCTCGCGATCACCATTAGAAATGTGCCTGTCGATCGGAAAGTTCAGGTCGTTTCTTAAGGTTTCTCATGAATTTTGTTGGGGTTTTCCTCGTTCCACCAAGAATTTTCCTGCCACCAAGTTTAGATTGTGCCTAAGTTATATTTCTTTTAAACATATTTTGGCTATCTCAATACACAAAAATAAAGGTTTAATCACGATAACACAAGATTATACCAACCTCTAATTCTAAAGGGCTAAACTGTAAATCAACAACATTCATAAATATTTTGAAGGAACTTCAAACCTCCAAGATTTACCATTCATGCACAAAATACACAAAGACACAGAGAATTTATAATTTTTTACAATCAAATCCTCCACAACGAAATCTAGCCAAATCCCATTACATCAAATTCAAAACTTACATAAATATCAGTGCATACAACAATCAGATCCTGAATGAATGGATCAAATCTGCCTAATACTAGATAATATCTAACCTGCATGATATTCTCTTCGAGAATCTCAACTAAGCATAAAATACTTGAATTAATTACAAAATAACTCAGATCCCTGAATTTTAGCTCAAACCCTATCTAGAAAGCTTTGTAAAGTGACAACTAAAGGATCTCACTCCTTTTCTTGTAAATTTTTTTGAATTTTTGGAATAAAATTGAAGTCTTTTGTCTTCAAGCCTCATGCTCCTACATTAGACTCCAGAGGACAAAATTCCTCATGGGCTCTTGTATGTGATCTCTTCTAAAGAACTGCCCAACTTTTGTAGCATGGCATCTGTCATCCAAGTAGCATCAACAATTGTTTGATCCTTCCATTTGACCAAATACTGAAATTACTCTTGTCCCCTTGTCTTCTTAAACAATATCTTATCCAAAATCTGTTATGGCTGCAATGCCTTTACTGTAGGTAATTGGTTTACCAAATCAACCTCTTTCTATTCCTTTTCTTTTGTTGTATCCTCTGCATTTCCACTTTCATACCTATACAAATTAGCAATATTGAAAATTGGAGATATTCCAATATCATGGGGTAATTCAACTTCATAAGCACTTGCAGAAAATTTCCTCATAACTTCGCATGGTTCAATTTTCTTAAATTTTAACAAGTTATACTCCCTTTTTGGAAATCTTTCCTTCCTCAGGTGTGCTAAAACCAAATCTCCAACCTCAAAATTAACTTCTCCCTTCTTCAAGCTTGCTCTGCTCTTGTACTTTATGTTGCTGTCCTATAACTGTTGTTTTACCTATTCGTGTATTTCTTGACCTCTGAAGGAAAATATTCTCCTTTAGCACTTCTCATTTCAGGTTTTGCCAAGTCTCTTAATTCAGACACTTCCCTTGGGTGCATTCCATGGACTATATGGAATGGACTCTGCCCTGTACTCTTGTAGGAGAATCGTTATAAGCATATTCAACCTATGCTAAAATTTGATCCCACTGTTTTGGATGTTCGCCTATAAGACTTCTCAGAAGATTACCCAAGCTTCTGTTTATGACTTCATTCTATCCATCAGTCTGAGGATGATAATTTGAACTGAAACTCAGTTTAGTACCAGGATTCTTCCATAATGTCCTCCAGAAACGACCAACAAATCTGGTGTCCCTGTATGAAACAATGCTCTTAGGTAACACATGCAACCTTATAATCTCCTTAAAAAATAGATTAGCAATGTGACTAGCATCACTGGGTTTATAACATGGAATAAAATGTGCCATTTTATAAAACCTGTCAACCACAACATAAATTGAGCCATTACCTCTTTGAGTTTTGGTAAACCCAAAACAAAATCCATACTTACCATATCCCAAGGTCTATATGGAATAGGTAATGGAACATACAAACCTATATTTTGGCTCCTTCCATTTGCATACTTACAGAATTTACAATTTTCCACTTCATATATCATCTTTGGCCAGAATTAAAATAGGTTCAATTGCTCATAAGTGTTATCCTCCATGCCTACCACTATGTTTCTCCTTGATTAAATTTTCTCTCCTAGAACAATTTGGTATGCACAGTTGATTTCTTTTAAACAACAATCCTTCTTTCAAGAAAAAATCCAGCCACTTACTTCTCTTTAACAAAACATGATTTTTACAATCTTCAAATGCCTCTTTAAAATCTAAATCTTTCTCATACAATTGCTTAAGAAAATCAAAACACAACACTTAAATTTGACTTTCCTGAACTAACATACTTTTTCTACTTAAGGCATTTGCTACTTTGTTTGATTAGCCAGTTATATGCTTCAATACAAAATTAAAACTTTGAAGATATTATACCCATTTTTCATGTTTCTGACTAAGTTTTGGTTGTTGCATAATATATTTCAATGCATGGTTGTCTAAATAAAGTATAAACTTCTTAGACATCAATTAATGTTTCCACTTCTTCAATGACTGCACAACTACATAAAACTCCTTATCATAAGAAGAATATTTCTTCTTCGACTCATTCATTTTTTTAGTGAAATAAGCTACAAGTCTGTCCTCGTGGCTTAAAAAACCACCAATAACTTCTCCACTACCATCACATTTCACTTGAAAAGGATTATTAAAATCAGCTAAAATTAAAATAGGTTCCTCAGTGATCTTCCTTTTCAACAACTGAAAGTTCTTTTCTGCTTAAATAATCCATTTAAATGGTTGTTTATCCTTCTTGACAGTGTCAATAATAGAAGCAATGGTTTTACTAAACTAGCAAGACCATGGAAACTTCATACCTCAAAAACACTTTTTGGTGAAGGCAAGTCCATGATTTCCTTTATCTTCTCTGGATCCATCTTTATTCGATCAACAGAAATAACAAAACCATAATATACCAATTCGTCTTTCATGAATGAACATTTATTTAGATTTAGCAGTAATTTTTGTGTTTGTAGATTCTGTAAGACATAATTTAGATGTCTCATATGTTCCTCTTTAGATCTGTTGTAAACTAATATATCATCCAAATATACTATTACAAATTTACTAATAAATTCTTTCAACACTTCATTCATAAGCCTCAAAAATGTAATAGGAGAATTTGATAACCCAAAAGGCATTACATCCATTCATACAATCCTTCATTTGTTTTAAAAGCAATTTTCCATTCATCACCTTCTCTAATCCTTATTTTATGATAACCACTTTCTAAATCTAGCTTTGTAAAATATATTGCTCCACTTAAAAAATCCATCAAATCTTCAATTCTAGGTAAAGGAAATCTGTACCTGATTGTTATTTTATTGATGGCTCTTGAGTCAGTGCACATTCTCCAGCCTCCATCTTTCTTTCAACTCAACATTGTTGGCACTGGACAAGGACTCAAACTCTCTCTAATCAGTCCTTTATATAACAGTTTCTGTACTTGTTTTTTCATTTCTTCATTTTCTGTGGAGTCATCTTGTAAGCTGCTTTATTTGGTAGATTTTCCCTTGGAATCAAATCTATATGATGACTGGTTTTTCTAGTAGGTGGTAACCAATTAGGAAAATCATCTATAATGATATCACAATAATTATCCAACATCTCTTGAATTTCAATTGGCAAATAAAAAATTTTAGTGGAAGTCATTATTACTTTGGGTTTGCAAAATTTACCTCATCCTCTTCAATCTGCTGTGAGTATTCCTTTCCACTCTACAATAAGGTCTTCAGATCAATTTTTCTTGATGCATCCTCCTCTTCCATAGGAAACAATGTATGATTAACACAATCTTTACCAAATTTGTATGTGTTCTTTTTCCCATCATGCATAGCTCCTCTATCATACTGCTAAGGTCTTCCTAGCAATATGTGACACACATCCATAGGCATCACATCACACAGAATTTTGTCTTTTTATTTTCTCAACTCTAACTCCACTTCACATTGTTCATTCAATAACAACTGATGTCCTTTTTGAAGCCATGACACCTTATAAGGTGTTCGATGTTTCTTTGTCTTTAATTCAACTTCTCCACCACTTCTATAGAGAATAAATTATCGGTACTACCACTATCAATTATCATTTGACAACATTTTCCTTGAACCTTGAACATAGTCCTAGTCAAAGTCTTTCCCTATGCTGGTTCAACAACTTCCTTTGTTGGCTTTAACAAAAAATTTTTGAATACTAAAGATTCCACTTTCTCTGGTACATTTTTTTCTTCTTCTGGCACCTTTACTGCTTCCTCTTCAATCTTAGCAACAATTAAATTTCTTTGATTTGTCCCTATGTCTTCTGGACACTCATAGGCTTTGTGTCCCAGCTTATTTCATATGTAACATCTAATTTCTCTTCCTCTGCCTCTACCTTCTCTTCCTTTGAAAAAACTTCTTCTACCACTTGCATCACCTTCTATGTGTGTATGCTGACTCAAGCTGCTTCTAGCTCCATCTCTAGGTGTTGTATATCTTCCTCTACAACCTTGACTTCCCCATCCTCAGAAAGTACCTCTACTTATGGAAAATTGCTTCCTCATGAGTTTTTCTTCAGCTTTCAATACCATCTAATAAGCTTCTTCTACTATTTCAGGAGACAACAAACTTATCTCATCTTGGATCTCCATTCTAAGACCATTTATATATCTTGCAACATTTTCATCTGTATCTTGAATTTGTCTAGTTGTTATGATCACTTTGTAAAATTCCTCTATGTATTCTTTCTCTCTCAAAGACCTCTATCTAAGATTCTTAATCTGTCTAAATAATTTCTGTTGATAATCACTTGGAAAAAACTTACCTTTCAACTTTGCCACCATCATGCTCCAATTTCTAATTGGCTTCTTACCAAGTATTTTTCTTTCCGCCTACACTCCATCCCACCAAACTGCTGCATGCCCTTTCAGTTTTGCGATAGCAAATTTCACTCTCTTTCCTGCTTCCATTTCTTCATAGTTAAAGAATTTATCCATGATATTAATCCAGTCTATCAACTCCTGAGGGTTTAAGCCCCTTACATAAATTGAACCCTCAAGTCTGGGTTTACATTTGGATCACAACAATGATTTGAAGAATCTCATTTCAAGAGTAGTTTCTACAGGTTCCTCTGCTTCTGCAGCTTCAACTTTAGGCTCGCTGACATCTCCAACATCTTCATCTCCTTGGTTTCCCATTTCCATAGATTCTAGTGTAGCTTATATCTGTTTCAAGCTTCCAACACTTCAACATTTGCAACTAGTCTTCCTCTTCTTTGACCACATCTTGCTCCAACTCTAAAACCCATGTTGGATTTATTTCTCTATCCCGATCAATGTCAATAAACTGCTCTGATACCAGTAATGGTGGTCAGGTTACAGGTGTAAGGGATAATTGTTCAAAACCATAAACGATCTCCTCAAGCTCACGCGGAACTTCTTGTATGGTTTTCTTTGGAAAATCTATCATCAACATCTAATTTTAGATTTTCTTCTAAAACAACAGAATCATTAAAATTACCCGAAGTATGGCAAAAACTTCAATTACCATGGAATCAAAAGGAATTAAGACTCCAGCACATAAACCTCTTGCATCTACCTTTTCCACCAACCTTTACCTTTCCCATGGAACTGAAAGGAAGCAAAGCTATAGTGTATAACTTCTAGAGTCCAAAATTTAGATTAAAGCTTGTGTAATTTTTGACGCCATATTCGTTGGATCTCATCACTTCATAGCGAATGGCTATGATCAATTTGGAACTCAACGGATTAAATCACAACTCTTACAATATCGTGTCTGATTTCCAAATTAAACTTCATGCATGTTAACCACGTGATTTCTATCGGATAAGACTCGTTCAAGTGGAAAATCTAGATTAACTGAGTTATTAACTCAGTTAAATCATTTCTCGTGTCTAGTTTTAGAGTTAACGTTCATGTTTGTAAGCACACGATCATTGTTGGATCTATCCCCGTCAATCAGATAGTTTAGGTCATTTCTTAAGGTTTCTCATGACTTTTGTCCGGGTTTGCCTCATTCCACCAAGTTTATACTGTGTTTAAGTTATATTTCTTTTAAACATATCCCGACTATCTTAATACACAAAAAATAAAGGTTTAATCGCGATAACACAAGATTATAACAACCTCTAATTCTAAAGGGCTAAACTGTAAATAAACGACATTCAGAAATATTTTGAAGGAACTTCAATCCTCCGAGATTAACCATTCATGTGTAGAATACACAGAGACACATAGAATTTACAATTTTTTACAATAAAATCCTCCACAGCCAAATCTAGCCAAATCTCATTACATCAATGCAAAACTTACATAAATACCAATACATACAACAATCAGATTCTTAATAAAAGGATCAAATATTCCTAATAATAGATAATATCTAACCTGCATGATATTATCCTCGAGAATATCAACTAAGCCTAAACTACTTGAATTAATTACAAAATAACTCAATTCACTTAATTCTAGCTCAAATCCTATCTAGAAATCTTTGTAAAGTGATAGCTAAAGGATCCCACTCCTTTGCTTGTAAACTTTTTTTGTATTTTTGGAATAAAATCAAAGTCTTTTGTCTTGAAGCCTCATGCTCTTGCATAATTAAGTATCCAAACCATGGGATTATTATTCAATATGGAGCAGATTAAATAACCATACGAGAATTTGTTTGGAGTACCAATGTGTACATGTGGATAGAAAAAAAGACAAGGGAGACTTTAAATTGAAATGAAATAGAAATAAAAATAGAAATATGATAATTAAATTATCACATTATAAGCAATATGTGATTGCAACAACTCTGTTATGTCAGTGAAGGTGAAAAGCTATGTAACTTAAAATGTAAGGATGTCAAGGGCCGAGACGCCCTACATAATTTTTGTACGGCATCTTGACCATGTGAACCAAACTAAAAAATGAAATGAGATTGAAACTCGAGGACCCTAATCAATCCTCGTCCTAAAATTTTAAACTATTAGTGCTGCAAAGGCCCTCAAACCATGTGATCATCACATGTCTTGGATGTCATGGAATAAAACCATAATGCAAAGTATAATATAAGGTCGTTGTTTAATACCATCTATAGCAGATAAGCATGGGTATGTCCAAGGGTGGAGTTTAAATTAAAAATAACATTTAGTTGGTAATGTGATAAAAATAGTATGGTGAGATTTGAATTGATAACTAAATATTTATGTTTCTCACAAACCTTCTTATGGTATAAGGTGTATAATTGTTAAGTTATAAATGGGTATAATGTAAAAAGGAGTTAAGTGGTACATTAATTGATATTTTGGTGCATAAGGATAAATGGTTTTGATAAAATTATATGTAGCAATTTATTCAAACTAATACACAATCGTATAATCTAGGATGCATCTTTTGTACCACTATTTCATGCCAAGCAATATTGGAGAAGTTTACCTGTCAAATTGCATTGCTAGTGTTGCTAGGTTTTGAATATGGCAACATAACAATTGTTGCATAAACTATGGAATTTATTTTAATGAATTTGATAATTGATTTTTCTTCCAAGAAATGAATTATATTCTATGAGGTCGTGATCTAGTGTTTAAGGTGGGGTGTCAACATTTTAATGACATAGGTTAACACACTGGTACACATAGTGCCTAAAAATTAAGTGGGTGTGTAGTTGAGAACATTGTAACCTTCGATTATGATTCATTTATAGGTGTATGCACATGCATACTGATTATTTGATTTGTTCATGGCCCAACTAGGTGTTGGAGTAGGATTAGAAAGAGAAAATATGAATTCATGAAAAGAAACCATTGTAAGGGGATGAAATCATCTGGCATAGCTCTATTATAGGTGAGGTACTTTTGAGTACCAATCAATTATTTTCATGGCTAAGGAAATGGTTAAGGTTGTTATTAAACTTCAAATATAACATTGAAATCCATACTAGATTAACTATCATTGACAATGGCTTGCTTTATGATTAGATGGAGGTCATATTTCCTATGCCATTAAGACATTGTTTGGTGACAGATTCAATATTAAAACCCAATTTAATTGGTATATTAAAGTTGTATTATGTGTGATTACCTCTATGTCATCATTTTCTCCCATTATGTTGAATTTTTTTCGCAAACACAAGATATATGACCAACATGAGCTCAATAAAAGAACTTAAATACTTTGATATAAATTTCTTCAATTAGGCTCTAGTTATGAAAGTTCAACAAGTCGATTAATACTATATTTTCCATTTGACAAACCAAGATTGTTTTGATTAGACTTGACTAAATATAGTTGTGACTAAATAATTAAGGGGCATCTGAAGTCTCTCACAAAATTGATTGAAACAAATGTTATAGGTAGAAATTAAAGGAGATTCATTGGTAGAATGCATTTCTAACCTACATCTCAAAAAAATCTGATTTACGTGGCAATGCTGTAGGAACATGCAATTTCAGAGATAACTACATGATAATGAGGAAATACATTGTAAGATGCAAAAATACCCCGAGGAGAGTGTGAATTTAAGGGGGGGAGTATGTAATACCCCTTCATTTCTATCATGTTGGACCAAAGCTAGTCTGATTTATAGCAGAAAAGCTAGGTCTGGGGGGGTGAAAATGGGGGTAAATAATTTACAAATAAAGATAATTTAAATGCTTGGAAAATAAGACACCTAGAGATGATATTATTGCCAAATGAAATCCCAATGGGAATGGATAATTCTTTCATGATAAGAATCGTAGATCAAATTCACGATAAGCATTGATGGGAGACAAATATCCATTAAGTTGCTTAGTTGGAGAAAGATGCTATTTTTAGGAAAAACATAAAAGCCTCGCAGGAGAGAAAGATGGGTTTTTATGGGAAAATTCTATACAAGTGTGGATAAAAGGATCCACAAAAGAGGGATGCCGCTAAAGGAAACCATATCATGAAAGAGGGAATTAAATATCCATTGAAGAGATCAACAAGTGGTTGTTGGTGAATGGGCAAGAACTCTTGGCTCAAGGGTGAACTGGAGGAAGCTAGTTCTAGGTTGGGTAACGGTGCTTGATTTTCCGACTGACAATATTTCAACTAATCTAGTTTGATTCAATTGGATAAGATGTTCTTGATGTTTTTGGCTCCTTACATTTTACATTGTTGATTATTTTAACATATCAATATAATTGCATGTGACCTATAAGATAATTAAATACTTATATATGTTAGAACTACTGAACATAAATTTATTGGAAGTTAATATTACTAGTTGGAGCATAGTATGTGGTTGTCAATATTATATCATGGAGGGATATGACACTCTGATATGATTCGAGATGTCGAGGATGAGCAAGGCTCAAAGCGCTTGCCAAGAGACAGGACTTGGTTGTAGAAACAAGAACATTGAGATATCGAGGATGAGCAAGGCTCAAAGCACTTGCCAAGAGACAGGGCTTGGTTGTAGAAACAAGAACATTGAGGAAGAGGGTAAGCTATTGCATCAAGGGTAGTAAATGGTAAAAATAATGAAATAATAAAATGTACATAAAAAGATAAAACAAATTATTAAATGCTAGTGTGAAATTTTATAAAAAGGGATATGTGAGTTTTCTCGGATATCTAGGGACATTGATAAGAATGGAAATCTTTGCATTAAGGTTACAAATTTACGTCATAAATTAACATATATCCACGATTTTGATAATAAACCCTTATTGATAATGTGCTATTTGACTGAAATGTGCGGGATCTCTTTTTTTTGGACATAGGAATGCTTGTGATTTATTCCAGCAAGATAATTATACGTTAAATTTCTTCTTGTCACACTCCCCGAAGCTTTAGAATGAGTTATGGTGTTTATTTTAAGGCTTTGCTTGGCCATTATCTTGTAAAACAATAATGTAATATGTGTCTTCGATGTATTTTTCCTTTTCACTATTCATTCATGTGGTTTTGAATCGTAACTTGAACCTAAAAACGATGCTCAAATATGTTTGAAGTATATTCATGGTGAACAGTTTGTTCACTATTCATTTGTGTGGTTTAGGGCCATAGCTTGAATCCAAACAAAAAACTTAAATATGTGTGAAGTGTATTGATGGTGAAAATCTACCTAAGATCATTGAAACCTTATGCTACTCCTATGCAATGTTGGAAATAATAATCCCAACCACTGTAATAAATAGTTGGACAATAGCCATACATGTCAGATGCTTTTGTAGCCATACATGTCAGACACTTTTTGCAGGTTGCATCTCACCGTGAAGATAGAAGGACCGAAGCCAGACGCGTACCATTCAGAAAACTTAGGAAAAGGCATTTAAAGAATTTATCTACCTAGGTAAACTAATATGGGCAAGCATTAATTCAACAACCTTGCTCACACTCCAGAAACACCTGCACAACTCTGATCACACTCAACAACAACATCAAAATTAATTTTTCTCTGTCATGAATTAAATGTAAAATTGTATGTTGAGTTATATATGAATGTAAAATTCATTTTGTAGTAGGTTAGACTGTGTGGAGAGGTTGGAGAGTAAGAAGTAAAAAAAGAGTGCAAGTCTCTATGGAGAAAATTGTGGAGCAATTTTTGGTGGGCGCATAAAATAACAGTTACTGTCTTTCACTGTGTAGTGATGCGTGTAAGTTTAAATATCTGTAAAATTTTATTTTACTTTGTAAATGAGCTACAGTCTCATGTAAATGTATTTTTCATGTTTGAGAAATGAATACTAGGTTTTAGTGTATTGCTCCAAACCTATCTTGTTATTTTTTCCTTGAGTATTCATTAAGTCTCTGGATTAGTTCTACGGTGCATGAGATTCAAGACCGGGGAATAGTCTCACATTGTGTGAAGGACTTCGCGGTGCGTGAACCTGGTTTCACGAACGTAGCTTCGTTAATGTTATAACTTTTTTCCTCTCCTCTTTGTGAAAACAAAAATTAAATTTTCCAAATATTTCTAACATGGTATTAGAGTAGGTTAAACTTTGTTAGTGTAAAAAAAAAATGTTTTTACTAATAGTGAAAATTGTTTTCAGTGTAGATTATTCTTTTAGCATATTTTCCAGCAAGTAGAAAGTTTGTTTTTACGCTCAAAAATGGCAACATCAAGCACATGCTTGACTAATCCTCAAATATCTCAGTTTAATGGCAAAAATTATGATTATTGGGCTATTACAATGAAGGCCCTATTTTCTTCTCAAGACATTTGGGATTTGGTGGAGAATGGCTTTCAAGAACTAGCCGATGCAACAACATACAATTCCTTATCTCAAAAAGAAAGAGATGTGTTAAGGGACAATGGGAAGAATGATTCAAAAGCCCTATTTTATATTTTTCAAGCAATTCATGAAAGTATTTTCCCAAGGGTTGCAACAACAACAAAGTCCAAGCAAGCATGGGACATCCTCCAGAAAGCCTACCAAGGCATGGAAAAAGGCAAGACAACGAAGCTGCAAATCTTGAGGAGAGATTTTGAAACAATTTTTATGAAAGAGTCTGATAATATAGACTCATTTTTTACACATTTAAGTGGGTTCATTACTCAAATCAGGTCTCATGGTGAGACACTTGAGGAAAGAAGAATAGTGGAGAAAGTTTTGAGAAGTTTACTAGCAAGGTTTGAGGCCATTGTTGTGGCCATAGAAGAGACAAAGGATCTCTCACAATTTTCAGTGAATGATCTTAATGCATTACTGATTTATCATAAACATGGACTAAATAGAGCAGCAAGCTCCTCATTGGAGCATGCATTCAAGATGCAAGTATCATTTGGTCAAGGTCGAGGCAGAAGAAGATCATATGCCAGAGGAAGAGGAAGAAGCCCCTACAGAGATGGAAGAATCAACCCTTTCAGCTCAAATGGAAGAGGAAACAATCAAAATCCAAGTCAAGGCCCAAGTCAAAATCAAGCACAAGGTCAGAGGTATGATAAATCTCAAGTTAAATGTCATTACTATAAGAAGTATGGTCATTATGCAAATGAATGTAGAAAGAAGCAATATGACATTACCAACAAACCAAATGTAAATTTGACAAGAGAAAATGAGAACCATGATAGCATGTTTTTAGCTTGTAATGTAGCACAAGAAAAACAGAGTGATATATGGTATCTAGATTCAGGGTGGAGCAACCACATGTCAGGAAACATAGAAATATTTTCTGATCTAGATGAAAGTGTGAAATCTGAAGTGACGTAAGGGACTGATAGCAAAGTCTTTGTCGTGGGAAGAGGAAGAGTTAATATCCTAACAAAGAAGGGGGAGAAGAAATACATCTTTGATGTTTACTTTTCCCTTGGTCTAAAACATAATCTCATGAGCATTGGACAACTCATGTAGAACAGGCTACAATGTCTTCAAAAATGATGTCTGTACAATTTTGGATAGACTTCCAAGCAAATATCTGATTGAAAGGTTCAGATGACAGACAATAGAATGTTTCCCCTGCAAATAATATCATATTTGTAGAAAAAAGGTGCACAAGCACAACTATCTATGAACTCACAAGAATATGGAAGAAAAGGGGCAACTCTCACACAAGTAAGCTTTCAAGCAGAGGTAAAAGATAAAAGCTAGTTATGGCACTTGAGATTTGGACATATCAACTTTGGAGGTTTGAATTTGTTGCATAGGAAAGGCATGGTGAAGGCTTTTACCACTCATGGAAAAACTAGACAACATGTGTGAAGGATGTATCTCGGGCAGACAACAGAGAGAGACATTTCCAGCAGGAAAGTTAGTGAGGGCAAAGGCACCTTTGGAGATTGTCCACTCAAATCTATGTGGACCAATGCAAACACCATCAATTCGTGGCAACCACTATGTATTGACATTCATAGATGACTACACAAGGAAGACATGGGTCTTTCTCCTAAAACAGAAAAGCGAAGTGTTTGAGCACTTTCACCAAAAAAAGGCTCTTGTTGAAAAGCAAAGTGGACACTATATGAAAGTCCTTAGGACAAACAGAGGTGGAGAATACATCTCAAATAACTTCCTTCAATTTCGCAGGGAGCATGGAATTCACAAGAAGTTTACAACAAGATATACACCACAACAAAAGAATAGGACCATTATGGAGATGGTGAGGAGTATGTTGAAGGAAAAGCATTTTCCAAATGAATATTGGGCTAAAGCTGTCACTTGTGCATCATATATCTTAAATAGATGTCCAACCAAAAGTGTCCAAAACATTGTTCCTGGAGAGGCATGGAGTGGAAGAAAACAAAATGTCACTCACATCAAAGTTTCTAGATCTATGGCTTATGCACATATCTTGGATGAGTTGAGAAAGACGTTGGACAACAAGGGGGAGAAATGCATATTTGTTGGATACAACGATGAATCCAAGGCATACAAACTATACAATCCATTAACCAAGAAAGTAATAATCAACAGAGATGTGCAATTCATAGAAGAGGAAGCATGGGATGGAAGTTTAGAAAAACAATCAATGTCAAAGCATGCATACCAGATGAGGACAAAGAGGAATTAACAACAACATGTAATTCCTCAACAGTGACTGCCTTTACTCCTATTCAAGTGCAGCAAAGCAGAAAACAAGCAACACCATCAACAAATAATAGGGCAGTTTCGTGTAGCCAAGCAAGTGCTTCTCCAAGCACACCATGAAGCGCAACACCAAGTGACATATCAAGTCCATCTTCAGCAAGCACAAGAAGGCCAAAATTCAAAAATTTAAATGAAATTTATGAGCAAGATGAAGTTGATAGTGGTGCAGGTATGAATTCCTTATTTGCATTATTTTGTCATGTAGATGACCCAATCCACTTTGAAGTTGCAGTCAAAGAAGAAAAATGGGTTACAACAATGGAGGAAGAAATAGAAGAAATGGAAAGGAATGACACATGGGAGTTAGTGAGCCTTGCGAAAGGAAAACATGTCATTGGAGTGAACTCGGTTTATAAGAACAAAAGAAACATTGAGGGAAATATTGAAAGGCACAAAGTAAGGCTAGTTTTCAAAGGATACAAGCAAAAGCATGGAAGAGATTACGCAGAGACGTTCGTGCCAGTCGCACGGATGGAGAGAGTGTGCGCAGTTGTGGTGATTTCCGCGCAGCATAAATGGATAGTGTATTAAATGGATGTAAAGTTGGCGTGGAGTACTAAAAGAAGAAGTGCATGTCATGCAACTGCCTGGTTATGAGGTTGGAGTACAAGAAGACAAAGTATATTGGCTGAAGAAAGCTCTTTATGGATTGAAGCAAGCACCGCGCACATGGTATAGCAGGATAGATGCTTACTTGTTGGACTATGGTTTTGACAAATGTGATGGTGAGCCTACATTCTACATCAAAGAGAGAGAAGGTAAGATTCTCATTGTTGTCTTATATGTAGATGATTTGAGTTTTATAGATAGTGATGATTTCCTCATCGGTGATTTTAAATAGGTAATGAAGAGTGAGTTTTGAATGACTAACTTGGGATTGCTAAGATATTTTTTGGGCATAGAAGTGAAGCAAACGGAAAATGGCATTTTTATCTCTCAAGGAAAGTATGTGGCAGAAATTTTGGAAAGGTTTAAAATGCAGAACAACAAGTCTGCATCAACTCCAACTGTCATAGGGTTGAAGTTGAGCAAAGAATATTGCAGCAGCAATGTCAATTCGACATTATACAAAAGCATGATAGGCAGCCTGATGTATTTGACTGCCACTAGGCCAGATATAATGTATGCAGTAAGTTTGGTGTCAAGGTTCATGGATACACCCAAGGAGACACATTGGAAGACACGGAAAAGGAATCTAAGGTATGTCCATGGACAAAATAGTATGGCATTTTGTACACAACAACCAGTGATTTTAGGCTGCTTGGTTACACTGACAATGATTGGGCACACAGTGTCAATGACAGAAAAAGCACATCAGGATATGTTTTTCATTTGGGTTCTGAAGCCATTTCATGGGCCTCCAAGAAGCAACCAATAGTGTCACTATCAAGAACAGAAGTTGAATATGTCGCAACAACAACATCAGCGTGTCTGGTAGTTTGGATGAGAAGGATGTTGAGGAATCTTCGTCATGACCAAGAGGGCACGACAACTATTTTCTGACACCATACCTCAGCAATTGCATTGTCAAATAACTATGTCTTTCACAAAAGGACCAAGCATATTGACGCTAAATATCATTTTATTAGAGAGTTGATCAACAATGAGGAAACTGTGTTGCAGCACTGTAGGTCACAGGAATAGCTTGCTAATATTTTCACAAAGCCATTGGAAGGAGAAACTTTTTTTTATATCAGAAACTATTTAGGAATTGTCAATGGCAGCAGTTGTGATGAAGGGGGAGTGTTGGAAATAATAATCCCAACCACCGCAATAAACAACTGGACAATAGCCATACATGTTAGACACTTTTTTTAGGTTGCATTTCAGCATGAAGATAGAAGGGCCAAATTCAAATGCGAACCTTTTAGAAACTCAAAAAAGGCTTTTAAAGAATTTATGTACTTAGGTAAACTGATATGGGTAAGCATTAATTCAACAACCTTGCCCACACTCTAGAAACACCTGCGCGACTCTGATCACACTCAACAATAACATCAAAATTAATTTCGCTCTGTCATGAATTAAACATAAAATTGTATGTTGAGTTATATATGAATGCAAAAGTCATTTTGTAATAGGTTAGACTGTGTGGAGAGATTGGAGAGTAAGAAGTAAGAAAAGAGCGCAAGTCTCTGTGCAGAAAATTGTCGAGCAATTTTTGATGGGTGCGTAAAATAGCAGTTACTGTGTTTTACAATGTTGTGTTGCACGTAAGTTTAAATCTTTGTAAAATTTTATTTTACTTTGTAAATGAGCCGCAGTCTCATGTAAATGTATTTTTCATGTTTGAGAAATGAATATTAAGTTTTAATGTGTTGCTCCAAACCTATCTTGTTATTTTTGCCTTGATTATTCATTAAGTCTCTGGATTAGTTCCACGATGTGTGAGTTTCAAGACTAGGAAATAGTCTCGCATTGTGCAAAGGTAGCTCTATGAAATCAGCTTCGGGGTGCGTGAACCTAGTTTTGCGAAAGTTATAACTCTCTGCTTCTCCCCTCTGCCAAAATGAAAATTAAATTTGACAAATATTTCTAACATGCAAACCTGGAGGCTCTAAAGTTTGGTCTTACAAAGTGACTGACATGCGATTTTCTGAGAGTGAGTTTTCGAGCAAACTTTTGAGGTTGATATAGGAGTTATGTCTACTACCCTTCTAGGTTATACATGTGGCCCTTTTGAGGCATATCTGCCGCCCTTTGAGGTTATTATGAGGGTTTAGTCATTTCAATTCAGCCTTCTTATCTGAGTTTTCTAAGCTCTATATCCTTATATTTGAATTTGAATTAGAGGTATACCTTTGTATATGATATAAAACAAATTTAATGATCAAGAGAAAAACATCTTGAAGTCTATCCAAGGATTATAACAATATTATTTTGCAGACCATTGAAAGGGTTGTCATTATCTAAAGGCTTTTTCTCGTTGCAAACGAAGCTCCATTAAATTAGATCCAAGGCATCTGTTTTGGAACAATTTGTGGCCAACTCGTTGGTATTTTGAGACATACTAGATTAACATTTCCAAGATCTAAATCGAAGGCAATATCTGACAAATTAAGGAGTATTTTTGGCTTATTTACTAGTCTAGGGCGAACCTCCTTTCAATAGCTAGTGTGGACGGTGGTTATGTATTGTTGTAGCCATACATCTTGATGAAAGATTCAGTCTTGATGAGGCTCAGTTTCCTGATATAATCTGTGCATTTCTCTGAAGTATAGTAAAGCATATTTAGACCTGTTTTTTGGCGAATATTATTCTTGATAGCACTATAGCATGATATTTATATTTTGCACCTATTTGATTGATCAGGACCAAATTAATGTTTACTTGTTAAGACAGACATAATATGAGAATGTGCTTAAGATTTGTAGCAGACAATTGATGGAGTTACCACAAACCGATATCATGTTTTTTCTTTGAAAATGGGTAGTTGATTAGTGTTGAGCCGATGAAGGCTTGATCCTTGTATCTAGACAAAATATGAAGACCAATAACATCAACGTTCTAGAATCTAAGGTAGAGCATTGATGAAAAACGGTGAATAAGGATCATATAAAACATTAGTGGCATCGGCTTAAGGGCATTAGTTGCATATGTGAATCAACAAAATTAAGGTATAAAATTTATTGAAGACATATTGGAGTAATATGATGGAAATTCAATTGGTGTCTATTATCTGAAGGCACCTTCCACGCAAGGACAGATAACGCTAGTTTCTTAGACTTTTATTGAATTGTCTTGCTGAAGGAGTTTGGTTTTTTATTGCATATATAATTCTATTGTATATATGATGCATATATTGAAGCTGAAAAGGGATTTATTAAATAATTTGTAAGTAAGTAGTCGTCCTAAGAATCTAGAATTATATTTCTATCTTATTTTCAAGGGTCTTGGGTGGTGCAAGGAAGGAGAATGGAGTTGTAGCTAAAAATACTTCAGGGTAGAATGGTGACGCTGGGTAAGTTGGATCTTGCAAGGTGTTGGAGCATCCTATCAGTTGTAGGGCACTAGAGCATCTTTCTAGTTGGAGCTTGTAAAACTAGGGTGTAAGATAATAATCATTTTAGGAGTTGGAGCTACTTTATAAACTTGAAATTTTTTCTAGAGTAGTAGGAAGTTGGGGCTTCCCTTTTAGTTGGAGCTAAAGCATTTTTCTACTCACAAAATCTTATAAAAACATTTTGTGATTTTTTCCTGGAAGGGTTTTCACCTACAAATTTGTTGTGTTCTCTTGTGATGTGTTGTTGATTATTGTTCTATTGTTGATGCTCTAAGAAGTTTACAATCAACTAATTGTAAGTAAAATTAACCCCCTCTCAATATTTCCAATAGAAAAATAGGGAGAGAATAATAAGGAATTGAGACACCAAACAATGAAGTTTGACATGAGTTAAGTGTGTTATGAATTGAGAATTACAAATATTTAAAGGTTAACCATAATTAAATATTTTAATTCCCAAAGATAAGCAATACTTGAAAGTAAAAAAATTAATTACTTCCTCTTAAAAATAATAATAGAAGAGGGGAATGTGTACTTCATTTAATTCTTAATGTAACATTAAATTGTAATTTTTTTTGTAATCTTCACATGACTACATCTTCATCATGTCCATTATATCATGGGGATCTAGGTTGGGAATTGAAAGTTGGACTTTAAATTAAATAAGATTGATGTGTATTCAAAAACATATTAATAACAACAATAACATATTAATATGGATAATGTGATCTATAAATAAAATATCTTAATATCAAGTATTTATGTATTATATATGAATAAAAAAACAATGTATATGTTATATACATATTATATATGCCATAAAATAACAATGAATATATTATATAAAACAAGTGAGAAAAACAAATACTGATACTTAAAATATTTTAGGTAAACAATGAATAATTACACATGGTATATATATAGAACTAATATAGATTCATCTTCATATGTACCAAGAAGAATTAAATCTTTGTGGATATAAATTTAGGGATTAAATATTTATAGATCAAATCTTTACTTAAAAAATTGTACTTTAAAAAAAAATTTCACATTAAAGAAAATTGCACACTAAAAATCTGATCCTTTTAAACCTTTAATAAATCAATAATTAAGATAAACTTTTAAAGAAGGTAAAAATAATAAAATAAACATGTAAAAATAATAAAATAAAGATAATTGCATCATAAAATAAAATTACAATGTGAAATTATATAAAAAGGGATATTTCAATTTCGTGAGATATCCATGGGAAAAGATAAGAATGGAAATCGATTAAGGATACAACATTTACCTCATAAATTAAAAGATTTCGGTGATCTTGATAATAATCCTTTATTGATAGTGTGCTATCTTGCTAAAATATGCGGGGCCTCTTCTTTTGGACATAGGAATGCTTTCGATTTATTCAAGAAAAACAATTCCACATGAACTTTCTTCCTTTTGTTTGTCATACTCCACGAATCCTCAAAATGAGGTAAGGTGTTTATTTTTAAGGCTGTGTTTGAGGATTATTTTCTAAGTATTTTAGGATTATTTTGTAAAACGAATAATGTAAGATGTGTCTTCTAAGTCTTTCTCCTGTTCACTATTCATTCATGTGGTTTCGGATCGTAGGTTGAACCTAAAAACAAAGTTCATAGTGAAAATCCTGTTCACTATTCATTCATGTGGTTTTGAGTTGTAGCTTGAACGAAAAAACAAAGATCAAATATGTGTGTGAAATGTATTCATAGTGAAAATTTATCTAAGATCATTGGACCCTCGGTGGCACTTCATAGCTTTAACCAATCAGAGAACAAGACACACGACTTCTATATATCGCTCAGCAGCTTATCACTGCCATGAACTCGAGCTGAAAAGATTTTCTGTTGTGCTTGGTGGGAGAGTAAAGCTCATACGTTATCAGCAGGTAACAACAGTGCCATTATCTTACTAAGAGGATTAGGAATCTATATTATCCATTAGCTGTGCAACAGCGGCAGGCTACATGTGTTCACCTACATAATAGTTTTTAAGAGCATAATACGAAAGTTTAATTTATGAGGACCTTGGTTACCAACATAAGACTAATGTTTCTTGCGATCATTGCATGACTTACGACAACGGAAAAGGAAAAGATAACGAGATACTGATTGCAATAGCTCAATCTATCATGAATGTCATTGTTCAATAAAAACAGGGCCTGTTTTGCATGGGCACGAGCTAAGATTCAAAATCTAGCGAATTATATGGAAATTTCATAGCATATTACACATGGATGCAAGAAAATAGATTCTTAATTACAAGAAAATTTCAGCGTACATAAAAAGATTCTTAATAACTTGAAATTTCCGGACTACATGAATGGGATGAAACCACTTTCAGATTGACATGACAAACGAATAACAATATAAAACTTAACTTCTTACACAATCACCTAAAGATAAATCCTAAGCTGAGTTAAACAATTTTCATCTACCGTCGGTACATCTGCCATGATATCCAATTGCAGTGTGTTGATGAAGTCAAGAGAGATACACATAACTGAGTACTGTCCTCATCATTACGCAGAAAAGGAGTATGGGAGAGGCTGTTAAAGCTAACATCAACTTATTAACACGACCAGAACTCCACAACTCGATAATGGCTATTGCCATTAAAACAACGCACATTGAACCGACGGTCACGGTCATAATTGAACCGACCACCAACAGACGGTCTCTTTCACTGGACTCCATGGGAATGTTCCATCCTGAAGGCATTCTGCTTCCTTCTACTTCTCGTTACTCCTCTGTTTTAAACTGTACCGTAAATGTTGGGTATTTTTTTTGCTGTTACTGTTTGGGAGATGGATAAATACCAAAACCATACAATATAAAACACAGAGACTATGCTCTGTTTCCTTACACCAGGATCTTTTACTCAGAGAAGTCTTTTAAAAACAATTGCACAGGACAGAGTATTTCACCACCATAAAATTTCCATTCATTGAACAAAAACATTTACATATTCATCCTCTTTCACTCAGAGGGATTCACCAAAACATTTTCACATAAGTTACTCTGCCTCCTATGAAATTTTACACCACTGTGTGTAAATATTTCATTTAAATTCACTGCTGTGTGAAAAACAAAAAGAGTTACAGATTTACCTTTTCACCTGTGTGAAACAACTCATGGATTTGGAACAAAACAATCCACTGGTTTTCATTTACTTCTCCTCTTCCACTGCTGTGCAAACTTTGCTTTTTACATTACAAAGACAAAGAAAACTTTACCCTGCTGCATAAAATCCTTTTTCATTACAGACCACAAATATTCATGCACTTCTGTGCATTCCCTGCATTACAAAATTCACCTCTCTGTGTTTTTACATTCGCTGCTGCGAATTCAAGTTTTTTTTTTTTATCTCACTGTGTGAGATTCACAAAAATTTCATAGGCATTGCGTACACACAGTTTTTCCTTCATATTCAAAATTATATTACCCACACTTCATCTTTTTTTCAATGCGCCATTACGCATATATTTTTTTTAATCCCCGTGGTTTCTTTTTACATAACAAAAGGGATTGGGTCAACGCCATATTAAAAAAACATATTAAAAAAAACTTGCATTATATTTCACCCATGCTCCGTATTAAATCGCCGTAGGAAATACTTAACACATTACCAAAAACATGACAGGGTATTTAACATAACGTATGGTCCACGAGCTGTATTTAATTTTTGATCAGGCCCGTATGCACGCCCGTATGTACTTGTGACAGGTTTAAACCACGGAGACCTTACCAGACAATCGAACGGTGGAGAGAGAAGAAACGTGATCGGATGGATATCGGACAGGGTGAGGTGAGCAAGCGATACCTTCCGATGGATTGTCAGTGCTGATGTCAGGCCAGCATCAGCGCTTGAACAGCTGTCAGCTCCCAATTGCATCGGAGCTCGATGCACGGAAACCACTTTGCGTTG
>APFE030539186.1:308373-322684 GCA_000404065.3 Pinus taeda | reverse complement strand
CTCTTCCAAAGGACATCTGGGTCTTGAAGGCTTGCTCTAGAGATGAGTTCTGATTCCTACTCAATCTCTGTTCATGTGTTATCAGTGATGCATGAAGCTCATCAACTGAAAAGTTTGAGAGATCCTTGGTCTCTTCAATGGTGGTGACAATAGCATCAAACTTTGAGGGTAAGACCCTTAATATTTTCTCCACAATCCTTCTATCTTCAATGGTTTCTCCATGAGTCCTCATCTGTGTGACTAGACCAATTACATGTGTGAAGAATGAGTCAATGTTGTCTGACTCCTTCATGTTGAGATTCTCAAAGTCTCTCCTCAGCAACTGTAGTTTTGCTGTCCTCACTTTCTCCATGCCTTGGTAGGCTGTCTTGAGAGTTTCCCATGCTTCCTTGGATGTTTTAGCTCCTGCTATCCTTGGAAACACACTCTTGTCTAATGCTTGATACAAGAATACAATGGCTTTTGCATCCTTCTTCCTATTGCTCTTCAATAGGTCTTTCTCTCCCTGAGTTAATCTGTTAAACTCAGTCTCATTTGCTGGTTCATCAAAACCATCTACTACTATTTCCCATAAATCTTGACATGCAAACAGGGCTTTCATGGTTATTGCCCAGTAGTCATAATCCTTCCCATTGAACTGTGGGAATTGAGGGTTAAACAAACCCATACCAGTGCTTGTGCTGGCCATTCCTTGCATTCTCAGCTATGCTCTTAAATCCTTGACTGTAAATTTAAAAACCACTGATTGCTGCAACCAAAAGAACTTCTCTCTTCAGCTTCTTTGTCACCTACAAAGAGCCTAAGCCCGCTCTGATACCACTGTTGGGTATTTTTTTTGCTGTTACTGTTTGGGAGATGGATAAATACCAAAACCATACAATATAAAACACAGAGACTATGCTCTGTTTCCTTACACCAGGATCTTTTACTCAGAGAAGTCTTTTAAAAACAATTGCACAGGACAGAGTATTTCACCACCATAAAATTTCCATTCATTAAACAAAAACATTTACATATTCATCCTCTTTCACTCAGAGGGATTCACCAAAACATTTTCACAAAGATTTACTCTGCCTCCTATGAAATTTTACACCACTGTGTGTAAATTTCATTTACATTCACTGCTGTGTGAAAACAAAATTACAGAGAGTTACAGATTTACCTTTTCACCTGTGTGAAACAACTCATGGATTTGGAACAAAACAATCCACTGGTTTTCATTTACTTCTCCTCTTCCACTGCTGTGCAAACTTTGCTTTTTACATTACAAAGACAAAGAAAACTTTACCCTGCTGCATAAAATCCTTTTTCATTACAGACCACAAATATTCATGCACTTCTGTGCATTCCCTGCATTACAAAATTCACCTCTCTGTGTTTTTACATTCGCTGCTGCGAATTCAAGTTTTTTTTTTTTATCTCACTGTGTGAGATTCACAAAAATTTCATAGGCATTGCGTACACACAGTTTTTCCTTCATATTCAAAATTATATTACCCACACTTCATCTTTTTTTCAATGCGCCATTACGCATATATTTTTTTTAATCCCCGTGGTTTCTTTTTACATAACAAAAGGGATTGGGTCAACGCCATATTAAAAAAACATATTAAAAAAAAACTTGCATTATATTTCACCCATGCTCCGTATTAAATCGCCGTAGGAAATATTTAACACATTACCAAAAACATGACAGGGTATTTAACATAACGTATGGTCCACGAGCTGTATTTAATTTTTGATCAGGCCCGTATGCACGCCCGTATGTACTTGTGACAGGTTTAAACCACGGAGACCTTACCAGACAATCGAACGGTGGAGAGAGAAGAAACGTGATCGGATGGATATCGGACAGGGTGAGGTGAGCAAGCGATACCTTCCGATGGATTGTCAGTGCTGATGTCAGGCCAGCATCAGCGCTTGAACAGCTGTCAGCTCCCAATTGCATCGGAGCTCGATGCACGGAAACCACTTTGCGTTGAGAGGTGGTGCGATATGAGACCGGTGGTTTAGGTTTACCGTCTGGTTTTATGCTCCGTTGACTGCTGTCCTGTGCGCGGGCAGTGAAATTACGTATTTTCAACAGTAAACTCAAGCGCGACTGTTTGAACAGCCTCGTCGGAGTTGAAAAACTGCGTGCCCTGCACAACGATGAATTTCTGTTATAGATTTATAACTTTAACCTATGCTGGGAAAATTTTAATCCATATAATGATAAATCGACCCAGACGATTCTAATATCATAAAATGGCATCCATCTTACCGATACCAAAAACTTATGTTCGTGCAATGAGATCCGTTGCTGAATACCTTTAACCAAGGTTTCCTTTATGAATACAATCGCTCCAACATCCAGGTTAAAAATGCTTCAATCTTGAAACAATCAACGGCTATATAAAAATCAACGGCTATATTTTTTGTAGATTTTTTAAACGACCAAATTCTTATAACGGACGCAACTATAGTTCTCGTTCAAAAATATTGTAAGTTGCATTAAGGGGTAAATTTTTATTAATCGGATTAATTTTATCTTTAGAGAAAAGTGTGTGATAAAATTTTTATAATAAACTATTTATGGAAATTGTTAAGGACTAGTAAGGAAAGATTTGACAAGAAACAATGGGGAAGTAGTTATACCCTACAAAGGGGTAGAAACAAAAAATGTTTCTATCTTGAATCAATCAACGACTCTATCTTTTATAGATTTTCTAAAATAAAGTTGCAGCGAACAAAATTCGTATATCAGACGCAAATATAGTCCTTGAACATATAAATATTGTAAATTGCATTAAGAACTAAATTGGTATAATCACATTGTTATATTTAAATTTTTGAAATTTTTTTCTTCATTTTGCAGTTAATTTTTTGATTAATATTTCAAATTTTCCTTTGTAGTTATTATCAACGATGAAATATTTTGTTTAAATTAAATTTCCGAATTTGTAGTTAGCAAATTTATTGTGAAAAGCATGTTTTAAACAAGTTCGCGTTGCACGGCATACCTGCCGAAAATAGCTTGTATATTAACTTGGATTGAAATAATAAGCGAAGTAGATTGACCAAGTTCAAAAGAAGCATAGGACACATGACTAACAAAGTATTAGTTTCTAGTTTGACCATACATTGCTAGTCTTCTGCTCGTCTGCTTCTTAGACTGGAACTTCATTAGTCCAGTCAATAAATCCAAAGATCCTACACTTGTGGAAAGCTCAGCACCTGCACTATTTGCACAGCAAGATGGAGGGCTAGCTAATAGCATAAAAGCAAATCACAGAATAGGCAAGACTGCAATGGTAGCTCTCTAAATCTTGTAGAACAACACGAGGTAAACAATCAGGCTATGGAAAAGCAGAATTTGCTGGCAGAATGTTGCTCAATAGGTGATACATTATCTCATATACAAATCTAGTTTATCATAGTAAAACTAGAAACATGTGGATATTAAGTACTATTTTGTAAGAAATTGAGGTGAACTAGATTTTTTTAAATTCTATATTCATGAAAATTATGTAGAGTATAAACAAGAGTATTATTAGAGAATTTATAATAGTGTTTAAGATATCTTGGCTTACATAAAAAGTGATTAAAAAACTTGAGAAATACATTAAGTAAATTGTTTTCAAAATAGAAATTGCTAAAATTCATGACAATAAGTAAAACATGATTTTAAAAACCAACATTTAGTTCAAATAAATATTTGGTATTTTTCATAATAAATTAAAGACTATTAATTTTGAATACTATGGCCGAACACATAGTTTTAAAAACCAAAATTTACTTCAAATAAATATTTGGTATTTTGATTAATAAATTGGGAACTATTAATTTTGAGGGCTATTCCCCACACATAACTTTAAAAACCAAAATTTACTTCAAGTAAATATTTGGTATATCTTGCATAATGGGTTGGGGATTATTAATTCCCGGGGTTTTCACGTTGCACCTTTTCATCATATGTAATGCGATCTGTTGAGGTGGTCTTGTAATGCTGTCCTGTTGAGGTGGTCTTGTAATGTTCTCTTGTGAAAGTTGCTATTAAAACTATAACCTAAACTGAAATGTTAAATAGAAGTGCAGATAATTGGTAAGAAAGATAATGCTCTGCATTATCAGGTAATGGTAAATAAATAAATTCTAAAGATAAAAGTTGTTGGTAGTGGAACCACAAGGGTGGGGGACCGTCTGAAGAAATATACTTGACAACACTGCGATTGAGAAACCAATCACCAACAGCTTCTGCAATGCTTTGTCACAAAACAAAAACATATACACTTGTATATCAACTTGAACTTTCAAGAGAAAATCTTTGGAACATTATTCGGAAAATGGCAGATAACGAGGCACCTTTGAATTTAACTTTGGAGAACTTGGTGTGTGCCACAGATTCTGTAAGTTTCTTTGACAGTGTGCATAGCAGGAATTGATAAATAGCCCTCCGTTGCATGATTCTGACACGGGTGTTAATGCACATATCGTTTCTGAATCCTGTGATCAATAATTTATGTTGTGATCAAACTCTAAAATATTTTCTAAATCTACCATTAATATAAATTCAACAATAGGTAACATTATCCTAAAAATATATAATAAAGAATTAAATATTCATTCAAAGAGTAATCTTCCAAAAAATACATATTCATTCTAAAAATAACCTTCCATTATTTGCAATTGCCATGGAGCGCAGGTACTTATATTCCTCTTGCAGTTCTCCCAATCACCTTTGGGATCTGCTGAAATAAGCACCCAAATATTTGCAACCTGTAGAAAACAAATTGTCAGCCAAAAAAGATATGATATCGCATCCCATTGTTATATGGTGCAGAATAAAATAAAACAGTGAGAAATTCTCAGGAGATTTTATTTACCTGTGTTGTATCATATGCAGAGTTTACAACAAAAAGTGGTGTTTTGATAAATTCTAAGAGATACTGGGAAAGAAACACTGCCATTATGTAAAATCAATGTTAGAAACAACTCTTATAAGTAATTTCACCAGACTTGGCAGGATCCATTTTTGATGTGCAAGCAGCTGGCAAGTGTTTTAAAGACCCCTGAAATATAACATCATATTCAATAAAATCATGAGAATGCAAAATACAAAAACCATTACGAGGCAAAATAGATATCATGGAAAACAAAAGCCCAAGAATTGAAAAATAGAGATGAAGAAAAAAAAGCCAAAATTTTAATTAGCTTAGGATATGTAAATAAAAAAGAGCCAAGATATATACATGAAATGTGACTACTTCATTGTAGAAAATCCTAAATAGATTTTGACCTGCTATGTCGTCTACGGTATGTAATTAAATTATCAAAATATGAATAAACTCTGCAATACAGATAAAATATTCAATGGGAATGGGTGGTTAGTTGAGTTTTAACACTAAATATGCAGAAACTCTATAATTCTATGTAGCTGGAGTAGTGTGTATTAAAGATATTTTAAAACATTAAAGAATATGAGATGTTAATATAAATTATAAAATGTGGATTAAATTTAGAAATTTAAACTTTGTAATCCTCCTGGACATAAATCTTACATCCGGCCCCAACTCGAACACGGTTATCCAGCTTCCACAATCTATCCAACTCGGCCACGATTAGCTTCTACGATGTACATGGTTATCCCGCTTCCAACTTGCAGAATGCAGCCCAATTCAACTAACAAGGTAAGCCCTCCTCTTCATCAACACCATTTCATCGTCTTCATCAACACCATTGATGAGATCTCTTCTACAGGAAGGTCCTTCTCGGACAAGAAACTACTCTTACTCTTAGCTTTAGTAATTAACAATTATAGTTACACCAACATGAGATAATTTAACAACAAACAAGAACGTTAGATAATTAAAGACTCCCAACCATTCCGAATACTTTGTTGATAGAAAACCACTGTCTCTTCGATTAATCTAGGAATGAGATTGCTCTAATTCTCACTATCAACAACGTTAGATAATTAAAGACTCCCAACCATTCCGAATACTTTGTTGATAAAAAACCACTGTCTCTTCGATTAATCTAAGAATGAGATTGCTCTAATTCTCACTATCCTTTTTATTAATATATGAATTGGACATAGTTCTTTAATATTGTCTAGGTAGCACGTACTTTAATACCCTGTTCACCGTTAATTACTAACTACCTTTAATTTCATAGAGACAACATATATATAATATATTAAAATGAAAACCAGAATTGCAGAATTGCAACCGAAAGGTATCTCGCTATTAAAACCGAAAGGTATCTCGCTATTAAAATAGTCAAAACAATGTATCAAATATTGTAACCATATATATAATATTTAAATTCAAAAACCAAAATTGCAACCTGTATTTTGGTATTCGCCGTTAATTACTACCTACCTTTAATGTCATAGAGAGAGCATATATATAATATATTAAAATGAGAACCAGAATTGCAACCGAAAGGTACAACATATATATAATATATTAAAATGAAAACCAGAATTGCAACCGAAAGGTATCTTGCTATTAAAATAGTCAAAACAATGTATCAAATATTGTAACCATATATATAATATTTAAATTCAAAACCAAATTGCAACCTGTATTTTGGTATTAGAATTGTCAAAACAATGTATCAAGTTCAATATTATAATAGATAACATATACAAGCAGAACGGGAGAAACTTCTTTTAACATCGTCAGAACCCACGATACCGTTACATTACACCTCAATCTGAAAGGAAGAACTTCATATCCGCCAAACAACGTGAGATAAAAATTGAAAATTTAATGATCCCCCTCCATTCCTATTACTTCGTTATTAGGAGATCAGAGGCAACAACAAAAGCTAAGAATTAGCGTTGCTAACATTGTATGTGGAAAGAATAATAGAAACAGTTCGCCCAACCCCACCCTCCCCTGAACACGAACACGCTCACTTCTGGAGGAGAATCAAAATTCTATGCAGAAAAAATAGCAGAAGTACTCTCCATGTATACATTTCTGATTGTCAATCTCACGCTCGACTGAAGATGAACTCGCTCACTTGCAGAAGAGAAAAAACAGATGGCTTCAAGAGGAGAAACTACACAAAATTATATGAAGAAAAAATAGCAGAAGCAGGAAAAATTATATGTCGACAGAATAGCAGAAGCACTGTCAATGGAAGCAATTCTGATGTCAATCTCACGCTCCACTGAAGATGAACTCACTCGCTTGCAGAAGAGAAACAACAGATGGCTTCAAGAGGAGAAACTACACAAAATTATATGCGGAAAAAACAGCAGAAGCTGGGAACATTATATGTCGACAGAATAGCAGAACCACTTTCTCCATGGATGCATTTCACGCTCGCCTGAAGATGAACTCGCTCGCTTGCAAAAGAGAAACAACAGACGGCTTCAAGAGGAGAAGCTACATAATATATAGAAAGAATAGCAGAAGCACTTTTTACCCATGGATGTATTTCTGAAGGCAACCTCACACTTGCAAGAGAACCAGATAAAACACGAACTCGCTCGCCTGAAGATGAACTCGCTCGCTTGCAGAAGAGAAACAACGGACGTCTTCAAGAGGAGAAACAACATAATATATAGAAAGAATAGCAGAAGCACTTTTTCTCCATGGATGTTTTACTGAAGGAAAACTCACGCTCGTAAGAGAACCAGATAAAACACGAACTTGCTCGCTTGCAGGTGCACTCCTGATGGCAATCTCACGCTAGCTTGAAGATGGACTTGCTCTCTTGCAGAAGAGAAACAACAGACGGTACACTATACAGGCCAGATAATAAAGAGAAGCAGTAATGTTTTGGAAAGCCTCAGAATCGCAAGAGAACCAGATAAAACACGAACTCGCTCGCTTGCAGATGCACTCCTGATGGCAATCTCATGCTAGATTGAAGATGGATTCGCTATCTTGCAGAAAAGAAACAACAGACGGTACACTATAGAGGCCAGATAATAAAGAGAAGCAGTACAAAGCCTCAGAATGCAAATATCTTCACCAACTAACTGGCCACCATGCAAACAGCCACATGCCACCAACATGCAAATCGTAACTGACAAATGTTTGACATAGGGCACTCATGGTTCCAATAAGCCACAACGTTGAAACTTTAATGCATTTTTGAAATTTCAAAGTGACTAGCCTAAGATTTATCAAAATAGGCATTTTTTAAATTTCAAACCAATTATCCTAAGTTTCATCAAAATCATGCAGTTTCCATGGATAAAAGTTTGTTTGCAAGTGTATGTTTTTTGAAACATTGATTAAAACATAAAATGTATTAGTTGGTCGAGGGCATTTAATATTCCGTGCGTGTATCGATAGCTATAGTGCAAGTTGGTTTTGAAAAGCTTTGGATAAACGTAAAACTTATAAACACAAACCAATAAACTTCGCTTTTAAAAACATTGGATAAAGGCAAAACTTAAGTTCAGCGTTTGCAATTATACTCCAAAAACTTTGGATAAAGGCAAAACTGCTGTTAAAAGCAAGTTCGACGTCGGCAATAAGACCCCAAAGCTGAATGGCCAATGAAAATCATCTAAAAATATTTAAATGATTTAAAAAATTCACTTTTTGGGTAAAACTTTAGTTAAAGTATTGAATAGCGGTTGATATTTAAAAAGTCAAACGAAGTTAATTCAGAGTCAAAGCAATATCGATCGCTATATACCTGCTGGTAGGTATAATAAGGGGAAATATTTAATACCTTTCTGTTTCTGAAAGTATTTCTTTTTATTTAGACTGAATTATGTTAGGGTGGATGGCAGAAAAGCTGTGATTTCTTTAAGTGCATGAAATACAGTGAAATACTTATGTACAAGTAAGTTTTATTAATAAATAAAAAGGTTGGAGGTGTTTGACAATAAGACATTTAGGTAAGAGATTATTGTCAAAGAGAAATTAATTAATGGATGAGATCCACTTAAATTAAATCTTTTAGTTATATAAATATGTTAAGCATGGATTAGAATAAAGCACTGTAAGAGAGAAAAACAAGTTTTAATAGAAAAGCCTAGGTAGGTGGAATTTTAGAACCACAAAAGCCAAATACGGTGGAGGGAAAAATATGTTATGAATACCTACTCAAGGGATCAAAGCAGTTGTTGATATTAATGGAAACTAGTCTCATCTTGGGGATTAAAGAAAATTTGTGCAATTTCTCTAGCGATTATTTTTTGTGTGTTTTGTATCGGGTCATATTTTAGTATATAAATATTTATATGATTAAATTATGTGAATATTTTACCAAATGTTTCCTATGAATGGTACAAATTTTTTACTATGTATTAGGTCATATTATAGTATATAAATATGTGTACATTTAATTATGAGAATATTTTACCAAATATTTCTTGTGAATGGTTTAAAATTTGTGCAGAGAAATGGAATTAGTTTTTATTATTAATATTAATGAAATATTATATATGAGCTTGTGCGGGGATTAAAGGAAAAGTTGTGGAAATTAAATTGATCTATCTGTGTGAACGATATAATAGCTAACTCAAAGATTTGAAATCCATAGTGAAATTTAGCTACTCACATAGAAAAATACATAGAGAAACTTAGAAGATCTTGTAGAAAGTAGAAGTAATAATTGCATTGGTTGATCAAGCAAATGATCTATATATCTAGAATGATTTATATTTAGAAAAAGGAAATAACCTTAGTATTATAAGGAATTGTTTGTACAAAATCTTCTCTAAAATGATAGGGTCAAAATGAGAACCTTAATTCCTCTTACAAATGGAATCAAGAAAGGAGGTACTCATATCTAGAGACAAGATTAAAGAAAAAGAAATGTTATATAAAATTGGATGAGGAGGATCTAGACACTTTGTGAGAGGGAGCCCTGCTAGAAATGTTAATTATTTTAGGAAAGGTATGTATATTAGGATCGTAGGATCTAGATTGAACACCCTCATACTGTCATCTAAGTTGGTAGTCCCAATACATGAATTATTAGAAGTAAAGACTAGAGGTACAAAACCACAATTTTTACCATAGAATGTTGTCAACCTCTTCTACTTGTTCTACATCGAATGTAGCATCCACTTAGGAAATTATTCTAAACTAGGTTTAATTCAAAAGAAAATGAAACCAACTACACCATTTATTATATATCTACACTCTTCAGACAAGCATGCCACACGTTCATTATAGTAACACAAAATTTCATAAGAACAAATTAGAGAGCTTTGCAGTACTTCTTCAAAATCATAACTAAATTAAATATACAGTCTTACACGAACTCCATTCTGAAGATCAATAATGAACAAGAGATTTGAACACGGAAGGAATAGACTAAATGGCAATGAAAATTCCAGTGAGTGGAGGTATTATAATTTAAATTATAAAATATATACTCAAAACCAAAAACTATCTACAAACCCTAAAGGTCTAGTTCATATAGGAAAGAGAAGATTACATCATGCATAGTATGCCTGAAGTGAGCTGATCTCACTTAACCATCCAAAATGATAGATGTACATATTATACAGTTTAAAGAACCCACATTGACCAGTGAACTAAATCGTAGTCCCTTGATATATACTAGATGCCTAGTCTCCAACTCTCATAATAGACATCGAGAGCATGGAATCTTAGTAGAAAAAAAGAGGAACCAACCTGTGACATTGTAGCTGAAGGTTAGCAGTTGTGGCATTGACCCTCCATGAGGCACAAATATAGGAATATTATATGCATACATACTTGTAGAGAAGTAAAATCATATCATTAGGGGAGCGTGATACATGGAATAAGAATTCAAAGTGAAACATATATATAATAAGAACAAAATCATGAAAGTACCTTGATAAGGAACAACTAGTCAAAAAGGGTAGGCTTCCTATAGCCTTTGGAACATTAATGAGAGATATATACGAAACGAATACATAGGAATAAAATAATAAACATGTATGAGAACAAGGGAAGCATATATATATATATTATATATATATATATATAATATATATATATATATATATATATAATATATATTATATATAATATAATATATATATATATATATATATATATAATATATATTATATATATATATAAGATATATACTTGTGTGGGGTTTTATGCCTAACTCAGTGAAGGGAAGAAAAGCCATGGACATGTGAATTTGTGGGTTATTCTGATAGTGAAGAAAACCCCATAAATAAGAAACTAAAAATATAGGGTTTTTTGATTAGGAATGCATTTGATTTGGACGAAATCCCATGACTAGTAATAGAGACAAGAAACAATAAGTCGATAATAAAACAAATTATACAAGAAAACCCCAAACTCTCACAGAAATGGTACCTACAACTTGATAAAGACAACAGAAAAAGAAACTTTACCTAATGGTGAAGGGATGTACTTGAAAGAGACCAAGTGTTGGAGCATTGTTGCACCTCGTGGCGATGGAAAAATGAGCGTGCACTAAACCATCTACTCGGAAGTGGCGCACTGCAAGAATAATGTTGGAAACAAAGAAAGAAAAGAAAACAATCCAATTGGTAAATCTCGAGACTGGAGCAAGGGAATTAGGAATGGATCACTGTGTGAAGTATAAGCAAAATTGGTGAGAGTGGAATGTGAAATAATAGATATATCACTACAAAAAAAAAGAAATCAATAGTTTTTACAGAGAAAAACAAAATATTGTACCTGACAATAGAGGAGTTGAGGCATTGCCACAGCCTGAGCAGTTGACCCAAAAGCCGACCCCTAGAAGCAATTTCCATTACTTCTCATGTATCATGCAAACCACTATGAAAAACAGATGAGTCGAACGAATACTTGGAGAATGAGTATGGTTAGGTTTTCCTAGATTTGATATCCACCATTCAATTGATAGGTTAATTCTCCATTGTTCACAAAAGGAGTACTAAAAACACATGTGAAGCTCACGTGGACCGGGTTTGTGTGTCAACTGAGAATTCTCTCTCGACGTTAAATACCATGCACGCCACCTACTCATTTTTTACGAGGCTATTAATTTATTGAGTACATTTGAGTGACAATTAACCCAAACCTTACCATTATTTGATTCTACCATAGCCATACAATGTAGGTAAATCCATATTAGGTTAATGTATGAATTCCACCATGGAAAAGGCTTAGGTCTCCTTATCATCAAGCAAGGTAATGGAAAATGACACCAAGAGAAGAAAGGAAATTGAAACTATCATAAAGTTGCACCAACATCCTCAGCTTAAGGTTTAGAAGAAATTGAAAACCAAGATAAAATATTAGGTGATACATTTTATAAATAGAATGTTACAGATTGTGATAGATATATCCTTTATTTTATATATTTATACCTCTTAAACGAACTAGGAAGGCTGATATTAATATTACAAATAAATATAAAAATAATAATAGTGAAAAAAAGTGTACTTGTGATAAAATGTTATCAAATCCCAGATTCAAATTGAGACCTAAAGGAACCACCACAATAATAAATAGAATTGTGTAGGATTGAAAGATTGATGTAAGTGATGTAGCACTAAGATTGGTTATGTTGAATAATAGGTAATCAAGGGACACACATTATAATAGAATGGTAGAGGATCCCCCTCCAACCATAACTGAAGGTGAATAATTATATGTCAAGTTAGGAAATTTGGCCTTCCCCTCTCAATTTATGGATGTAATAAAAAATATGCAGCAAGAGGTGCTACATCTAAGGAGCATTAATGAACACCTTCTAAAGGATCGTGAGGGGCAGGAAAGGATGGTAAGGGGATTGGCTGAAAAATCTAGCCATAGAACTACAAAACTAGAAGCATTGAAAAGAAACAAAAAGAACATAAAATTAGAGAAATCTGAAAGTGGAGGTGATCCAGATAGAATGTATCCAACAACACAAAATAAGAAGAAAAAAGTGGAGTTGCAAGGGGAATTTAGGAAAATCAAACCACCTAATTTTTATGGGGAGAAGGAGAAGGATGCAAAAGAATGCCTTCTTAATATGATCAAATATTTTCATGTTTATGAATATGAGAGTAAGTTGAGGGTCAGATTGGCCATTTATCAATTGCAACGAAAATCTGCTCTCTGGTTGGAAGAGGATAAAAGTGTGGATCTGTTAGAAGAGAAGAGAGTATCTTAGGCTGAATTCCATAAATAGTTTAAGTCTTGCTAGATCTAAGTGAATGGTATTATGATGATAGCGGAAAGGAGTTCCATGAATTAAGGATGAGACAATTAATCATGGATGATTTTGTGGCAAATTTTACCAATTTAATGTGGTATATTACATATATCAAGGAAGAGAAATCCAAGTTGCAATGGTTTGTAAGTTGTTTACCTATTGTTTATAAGTAAATGATTGAGTTTAAAAATCCTAAGAAAATGGATGAAGTAGTAAGGAAGGAAAGAATGTGTTATCAACATTTAAGGATAAAGGTGAAGGCAACGAATTTTGGCAAGGTAATTATAGAACCAAATCTGTAGTAGGGAAAAAATATAGGAACCTGTCTATTTTAAAATTTTTGGGAAGGACCATCAATAGAAAAAGTTCAGCAAGGGAAATATAAATCAACTGATGCAATCTCAAACTAGGTCCAACCCATGGTGTTGAGTAGTAAAAAGAGCAGCAGTGGAGAATAAAAAGAACCATTGAAGCGTTGGAGGTGTGGTAAGCCTCATTTGTTGAGCGATTTCCTACATAATCCTAGATCTATCAAAAACATTCAATTTTTCCACGAAGCCACCGCAATGAATGATGTTGCTAGGAATATTCCAAGGATAAGCATAGCATTAGAGGATAGACCAGCATAACATGAATCGATAATGATTGATATTGAAGGTACTATGTTAAACGAATATTTTTCTATTTTAATTGATCTGGGAGCTACTTTAAGTTACATTCACCCACAAGTTGTAGAAAAATGTAAACTTAAACCTGAAAAATATAGGACTGCCTAGCTAGCACAGTTAGCAACTGGCACCAAGAGAAGGGTAACCAGCCAATTAAGACATTGTAATCTTGACTTAAAAGGTTATTTTATAGTGGTGAAACTAAACATACTTCCCTTAGGATTGTATGACATGTTGATAGGCATGGCCTCCTTGGAAAAGCAGGGGCACTATAAACTGTTTAGAAAAAATAGTGATTTGTATGAATTAGATAATCCAAGGTATACCAAAACCCACACTAGTTAGACAAATTTCAACCATACAAATGAAGAGCATGGAAGGGGTGTCAAGTATCTATGGCTCATCTGGAATTAGGTGAACAACAAATAGAAAAATCATAATTAGAGACCCCAGCAGTTATTAAAGAGTTCTAAAATGTCTTTCTAAAGGAAATCCCATGTTTACCCCCTTGCAAATATATA
>APFE030539186.1:283966-301193 GCA_000404065.3 Pinus taeda | reverse complement strand
ACAATGATCTACTTTGCTTCTGGTGAAGCCAAGTCTCCGTATAAATATATCAAATTTCTGATACCACATCCCTGGTGACTATTTTAACCCATACAGAGACTTCTTTAACTTGCATACTAGTTCTTTCTTACCCTTCACCGCAAAGCCTTCAGGTTGCTTCATGTAGATTTCCTCTTCCAAATCCCAGTGAAGAAATGATGTCTTCACATCCATCTGTTCTACCTCAAAATCAAAAGCAGCAGCAACAGATAAAAGTAATCTAATAGAAGTTACCTTGGCAACAGGAGAAAAAATATCACCAAAATCAATTCCCGGTACCTGGGAATAAACTTTTGCTACCAACCGAGCTTTGTATTTCTCCACCTTCCCTTCTGCATTTGTCTTCTTCTTGAACACCCATTTGCTGCCAATGGGTTTCCTTCCAGCCATCAACTCCACCAGATCCCAAGCCTCATTTTTGTGCAAGGATGCCATTTCATCAACCATGGCCTCTTTCCAGAGTTTTACATCCTCTGAATCTACTACTTCCTTCACAGTTCTGGGATCATCATCAGTAATAGATAAAGTAAAATTTGAACAGAAAGTAGATGGACTATACCTTTCTGGCTGCCTTCTTTCTCGAACTGATCTTCTCACACTCAGAGTTTGTGGCTCTTCATCTTCTAATTCCTCCTCTTCTGTAGAGTCTAAATCTTCCTCCTTTAGCTCAAATTCTATCTTCTTAGGTTCCTTTGGTTGGACTTCATATCTAATAACATATTTTACCTCTCTGAACACCGCACTCAGTTGTACACAACCTTCCTTGTTACTAGGTTCCAAAGCTTATAACCCTTTAAACCATCCTTATACCCCATAAAGATGCACTTTTTAGATTTACTATCCAACTTGATTCGTTTGACAAGTACATATGCATCGCATCCAAATACCCTCAGATGTGAAAGAGAGGGTTTCTTACCAATCCATACCTCTTGTGGAGTCTTATCCTCCAAGGCTGATGAAGGTGATCTGTTGACCAAGTAACACGCTTTCTCCACCGCCTCTACCCAAAATTCTTGTCCTAACCCCACTCCACTGAGCATGCTTCTTGCCTTTTCCATCAACATCTTGTTCTGATTCTTTTTGCAACTTCATTTTATTGAGGTGTATATGGAGTATTCATCTATCATGCTATACCACACTTCTTACATAATTCTTCAAATTCCTTACTGCAAAACTGCCCACCGTTATCTGTCCTCAGCACCTTTATCTTCTTCTCTATTAGGTTTTCCACCAGAGCCTTAAATTATTTAACCTGTTAAAGACTTCAAATTTCTTCTTAAGGAAATATATCCATATATTCCTTGAGAAGTCATCTATAAATGATACATAGTACATAGACTTATGTAGTGATGAAACCTTCACAAGTCTAAACACATCACTATGCATAAGTTCTAATATATGTTTTGCCCTCTTACCATGAGAGGGGAAACTCACCCGATTCTGCTTCCCATATACACAATTTTCACAGAAGTCAAAATCTAGAGAGCTATTACTCATACCTTCTACCATACTTTTACACAGAAGTATCTGAAGGCCCTTCTCTCCAATATGTCCAAGCCTTTGATGCCACAGCATGGTCTTCTGCTCCACTTTCAGGAACCACGAAATTGTTGCACCCATCAACAATAGTGCTACATTGCAACTTGTATAGAGTTCCAATCAGAACTCCCCGCATCAATACCAGTGCTCCCTGAACCATCTTGCAGGTATCCTTCTCGAACACTGTTTTTACACTTGCATCATCTAGCTTGCTTACAAAAATCATATTTCTAGCCAATGCAAGAATATGCAGAACACGCAGAAGTGTTCTAACCCTTCCACCTTGCAACTTCAACTTTACTTTTCCGTGACCAACAATTCTAGCCTTCCTATCACACCCTAAGAAGACATCACCACCATCATATTTCTCATACTCACCGAACCACTCTCTCTGGGGAGTGAAGTGAAAGGATACACCTGAGTCAATCAACCATGCCTCATGATCTACATGTGTACTTGAAGAAGCCAAGTACACATCCCCACTTCATCTGAGTGGTTTTCACTCTGCAGAAGGATGCATCAAATAGATCCCTTTCCTTTGTCAGGAGCTTAGATTTAACAGTCCCTTTTGTAGTGCCCTTCCTTTCTGCATTTCTAGCACACCACCTTTACAGGTTTTCCTGGAGATTTAGATCTCCCTCTAGATTTAGATCTCCCACTCAATGGCTTATTTTTGTTTCTATTCTGGAACCCTCCTCATACAGACAAGTTTGCCTCTGTGCCGATCCTGGTCTTCCCGAAATGGGACAAGGAGTTTCATGTCCATGTTGACGCATTGTGTATAGCGCTAGGAGTAGTACTAACATGGGAGGGTGGAGAGGGCTTCGATTACCCTATCACGTTCGCAAGTCGTAGATTTTCTAAAGTAGAAAAGAACTATTCCACCACTGAATGCGAGGGATTGGCTATGGTGAACGTGCTCCAAAAATATCAACACTATTTTTTAGGGGGACACTTCAAGATGTATGCAAACCATTCCGCGCTGAAATACTTGGTCAATAAGCCTGTGTTGAGGGGGCGCATATGCAGGCGACTATTATTGTTCCAAGAATATGATTTTGAGGTTGTTGTGAAGCGTGGATGCCTAAATGCGGGACCAGATCACTTGTCGCGCATTGAGACGGGAGGGGAACCTACTAGTTTGGAAGAAGGATTACCTAACGCACTGCTCTTTGCTGTGCGTGTAGAGGATAAAAACTATGAAGATACAATCCACTTTTTGATGACGGGAACAACACCAAAATATACTTCTTCGAGTAGAAGAAGGAATTGGTGGTGCATGTGGAAAATGTTTCTGTCATCGCAAGGCACCTATATAAGATGGTCAATGACGAGACACTGCGAAGGTATGTACTTAAATTCAAACGAAGTCAGATCCTCATGGAAGCGCATGGGGGCAATGCAGGAGGACACTATGTAGGGCGAGCGACCAGGCAAAAGATTCTCCGCGTAGGGTTGTCATGGCCAACCCTTCATCAGGATTCAAAAGCACACTATAAGGCCTGTGATATATGTCAAAGAACAGGTGAACCATTGTAGAGGGGCGAGATGCCTTTGAATCTACAAATGATGCTACAACACTCTGAAAAGTGGGCGATCGACTTTGTAGGACCTATCAAACTTCAAGGAAAGACAGTCACGAGATACATTATCACCACGACAGAGTACCTGACTTATTGGGTAGAAGCACGGACGGTAAAAGATTGCACGACCGCCACGGCTGCGAAGTTTCTGTTCGAACACATATTGACTCGATTTCGATGTCTAAAGATCTTTATGAGCAATTGCGGTACACATTTCCTGAACGAAACAATCAGTGCACTAACAAAAGAGTTTCAAGTGTATCATCATAAAAGCACACCATATCACCCGCAAGCCAATGGGACAGTAGAAGCATTCAACAAAATACTGGAGACTACACTAACAAAAGTCTGCAACATGCAGCGGAGTGAATGATACCTGCGCGTTCCTATAGTACTATGGGCTTATAGGATAATGTACAATAAACTAATGGGACAGACACCTTTTCGGTTAGTCTATGGTGTCGAAGTTGTCATACCAATGGAGTATATTGTGCCTAGTCTGTGCATAGCTGTGCTCACAGGTATGACAGACCATGGAGCCCTAAAAGAGAGGCTTGCACAGTTGGAGAACTTGAAGAGGAACGGTTCCCGGCTGGCTTCCATCAGTAGGTAAAAAAAGTAGCGCAAAAAGGCCTAACACGATCGCCATATTAAGTTGCGCACCTTCAAGGTAAATGATTTAGTGTTACTATATGACAGTAAGTTTGATAAATTCTTGAGAAATTTTAGAATGCATTGGTTGGGACCGTATGTTGTTAAGGAGGTCACAAATTGAGGTGTGGTGTAGTTGGTGTTATCACTCAGGTTGTTCCCTTTGACTCCCAAGGGAATACGGCTGAGGTAACCACAAACGAAGCTTTGGACTGTAGGTCCTAGCCTACCAGCAGTCAGAGAGGGCTCTCTCTTTGGGATTTAGCTTTGTTTAAGGAATGATTTTAGGCTAGATATGAGGCACATGGGTTTTGATTTTGATTGATGGGATGGTTGATCTATTCAAGCAGAGTTGGCATGCAAAGTGTAAAAAGTTCAAAGCATTGGGCATGGAGTCAATGAATATGAACTGAAGGGTGTGTTTTCTTTGGTAGAAGAGGGGAATATGGAGCAGTATAGCTGCACATGGCACAATGATTAATGTTGGAACAAGGGTGAAATGGAGGTCAGGGGATGAGAGGCAATTAAGGATCTTTCGTCCAACCAAAGAGGGAAAGTGGATTAATAATATTGTTATAGCTCCAAATCTCACTATTATGGTTTATGATGTTGCACTCATGGCCTAGGGCAACCCCTCCTTCCAAACCTGGTCCAAAATCTAAAAAACAGTGTTTTATTCCCTGTACGCGACATTTCCTTGAGTTAAACGCGTGTGTATGCGGGTTCATATATACCCAACCCACGTATATGTATTAAAATACTTACAAAAATATAAAACTCCTTATTTTTGGGTGGAGATCGCGGGTTTTACCTGCTGATCACCTATTAGTGCCCGTGGCCTCAACTGTCCCCAACCAATTCCTAACTAAAAAACTACTTTGGAATTGGTATAAAAAAGACACCAAAGGGAAGGCCTAAGGGAGGAGAGAATATAGAGAAAGGTTATTATACTGAGATTTCCCCCTGATCAGGTCTGAAGACCCTTATGCCTTCTGCACTTCCCCCATTTTGTACGGGAAACTCTTGTTTCCTTGTGATTGAATGCTCATCCCTTAGTTATGACATCTTGGAGTGAGTATTGGAAGGAGACCTACTAGAGGCTTGAGGCGGGACAAATCTAGAAGGAGGCTGAGCTTTGAGCCTGCAGAAGTGGTTCAGGTGATATTTCTCTTTTTTGTACTATTCTATTTGTCTAATAAAGAAACACGTCTTGTTCCCGATATGATTCTTTCTTTATGTTAATGATGTTCATGTTTGAATTTCATGTATGGATGGATGTGTAAAAGTTTATAACTAGCTCCTTTCTTGTATATCATAAAGATGATTTTCATATAAATCTTTGTCCATATACTGCTGCATTCTTTGGAATTGTTGGTTTTGCAGGGCAAAGGAGCGGAAGGGACGCGAGGAAGGGTTTGGACACTTGAGGAACTACCCGAACGTAGGACCTGAGGTACATCCTTCTTACTTTAGAAATAGCTTTTTCTAGCATAATGGCTGTGTGTGTGTATGTTTCTTGATTTAGACAACTTTCAGTCTGCTAGGGTTCCACCCAAGAGCCTTAGAGGATAAAATCCCTCAACAGAACTGGCGACTCCGCTGGGGAACAACACTCTTGTTGTTCCTAGTTGGGCATTTGTCGAGCCTATCAGGGCTCAGTAGCTTGCTGGTTTATTGTTATTGTCTGGTCTGTCTGTGACTTCTGAGTTTTACCAGTTCCTGAGTCTCTTTTTTATTTTTCCTGAAATATTATATACACGTTGTTTTGTTTAGTTACAGAAGCGTATAAACGCTTGTTGTCTGAAGTAAACCCACGTATACGCAGGTTTCCTCAGAAACATTCATGTATACACGCAGTCTGAACTAAGCACAGTCGCGTATACCTGACAACTTTTAGGATTTATAAATCCTTTTGTCTCTGGAGTGTGTCTGGTGCTTTCAGTCAGTTTTAAATAGTCATCTTTGTCAGTATCAGTTCTTTGTTTTACAACGAGCATCCTTACTCCGATTTCTCTCTAATTATAAGGATTTTTGGTCTTGTTTTGTGTTTGCAAGTGTCATCATCTTTTTGCTAAAAACACACAAGATTTCTTTATTGAAATCTTGGCTGCTCTGAGTGATCAGAGCAGAAAGATTGTTATCAATCTTTGTGTTCAACTTTGCTTATTGGTGACTGTGTTGTTTGCTTGACGGAATTGATTGTTATGACCATTTACTTCTTTGTTTCATCAAAGTTGTCATTTTGATACTTTCTTGAAACAATATTTTTGATCTTTTTTGGTCTTGGTTACCAAAGCTTTCCTTGCTGCCTTCGATTGTCAAAAAGCCTTTTTGAGCACATTTGTTTTTTGTTGAGTTTTCATTCTTTGTTGGGTGTCAACCTGCAAAAAGTGTTTCTTGCTTGTTTGAATCGTGAAGTGTTAGTTTTTGTTGAGAGCATTTTCAAAAAGACCCTTTTGTTGCTACTTTCAAGTGAACTTTTTGAAAAGTTTTAGTTTTGCCTTCTTGAATTTTCTTTTCATTCAGTTTCCTTTTGCTGAATGAAAGTGTTTTTTTTGTTATCTTGAGTTTTTCTTTTAGTATTTAGACGAATTGTAGCATCTTTTGATTCCATCTAAATATTGTAAGTGGCAAAAAGGAAATTTGATAAACAAAAACAACTTTCATTTCTTGTTAGAGTAGTTTTCAAATCTTGCATCAATTATTTAGTCTTGCATTAGGATAGATTTGCATCTCTTTTGGCATAAAATAGATTTGTTAACTTTTGAGTGTGAAGTGTGAATGAATAGAAAAGAAAAGGAATGTTTGTTTGATTAGAAGTTTCCTTCTGAACCCTATAGAAGATTACTTTTCATCGAAAAACAATGACAAAGTGCATACGCATATAGTTAAGTTTTATTAATCTTTTTTGCATAAAAAAAAACACACCAGTAGTTTCACTTCCATCATCCTTTGGACTTAAAGAACAACCCTTAAAATCAAGCACTAATTAAAATCAACTAGAACTTTTTCTTTTAAGTTAAATACACAAACAAGTTTTAGGATTTTAGGGCCTTGGAATATGCGAGTGGAGAGTTAACTCTCCAAGTCCATATTAAACGTCAAAACATAGGAGTTTGATTAAAGAGAGAAAATACAATAGCGTTAGGAAGACCAGGAAAGCTCCGGATCTGGGAGTTAAGTGCGAGTGTCTGTGAAGATAGGGAAGAAAGATACCCCCTCTCCTACTTGTCTGAACTTACCTCAAGACTGTTCCGCCTAGATTCTACGACGAGTTGGTATCCTTAGTTTCCACTCCTAGGAAACTACATAGGTGGCTGCGGAGGGGAAGCCCGTGGCACCTGTGGTCGATGTTGTATCACTCTCAACAACACTACTGGAGGGCACCCTTGTGAAGCTTGGGGGCTTGCACCGGCACAGACTGTTGTTAGGAGGTCAGCGTAACTTCCTCTGATACCTTCACTGATAGGCCTAGGCCCTCATCACCCCAGACTATCCTCGGAAGGCCCTTTATTTTCCACTTTCTCGTATTTTGGTGTCCGGTCCTAATCACCTGGAGTGGAAATACTTGGAAGTTTTTTTGATTGGCTATATCTTTAGGGACTTTTTAGTGGGTGCTTTGTGCTCTTAGTTGGCCTAGCTTTAAACTTTTTGAGTCTTTAGATAGATTTTAAACAAAGAATTCAAAGTGGCTGACCGATCTCCCAGACGGTCTCGAAGACTTCGTGGTCTCTCGCCACCAAGTGTAGAGCCTTCTCCGAGAAGGCGCAGAGGTAATAATACCAGTGGGTTTCGTCCCACTCCAATTGACGCATCGGGGATTGATCCTCCCCCCAGGGGCAATAGTATTGAAGTAAGGCCTGGTACTTCCGTAGAACAAGAAAGGAACCCACCAGTTCCTTCTCAAGTTCCCTTACAAATGGAAGATAGTATTGAGGTAGAAGAACTTTCAGAGTCATTAGGGGCTCCGAATTCTCCTCTACCATTAAGTTATCCACACGTATTGCAATACGTTGGAACTCCATCGCAATGACCGGCTAGTCCAGGTTACGCTACGCGCTTACCTTCGATGACCACTACGGAAAGCATGGCTTCTACTAGTGCTACGACTACACAGACTCCTATATCTGTGCAAGGGGGTGGAACTATTTCCATCCCATCCGTCTCTTTATTCGGATATTTTACTAGCACGTCTCTTGTTGGGTCTACTTCCATTCCATCTACGAGTGGAAGTTCCCAAATAAATGCTTTCGTTTCTGGGTACTTCCCATTTGGCGCCCAATCATAGGGCATTCCTTCAGCTCCGTTCAGGGCCGCCACGTCCATGATAAGTGGGTCGGCTTCGTTCCAAGGTTTTCCATTTGGAAATGGTCATATACCACATTCCAACCCTACGGTAGGATCTATGCCTTTTTCTTCAGTAGGACAAATCAGCAATCCGTTCCAAGGTTGGAATAACCCTGGGCTTAGTAGTGCCGGAACTGGGAATCCATTCCACGACCAATATGGGAACAGGCCGTATACCACGGTTAGTTCATTCCAAAGAATTCCTCCCCTCGCTTCGGCTTGGAATCCATATCAGGGGTTGTCAACTCCTTATAATCCTTTTGGAGGGAACTTGGAGGGTATAGTGGATATACGGCCGGAGTTGGTCAAACTCCGAGATTTGCTGGGTCACAAGGTCTCCCTTTTGGCTCAGCGGGTTCTACGGGATACTTCGGGTAGCCTGGTGCCTCCCAAAATCCAGGCCAATCTTTTCAGAGCTTCGGGACTGCCACCCAGTCAGGGTGGAATCCCTAAGCCCCACCTAGACTTCCGTTTCTGGCAACGTTAAACTTGCCAGACCTCACTAAGTTAACTAATGACCCAATCAACTATAATCCAGCCTGGCCTCCAGTCCTGACTAAACTCCCTTCGGATATTCCAAAATTCGAAGGGAAAAGTGGTGAGGATCCGGGCGACCACGTAACCACGTTCCACTTATCGTGCTCATCGAACTCCCTGATCGACGATTCGATTAGGTTGAGATTATTTCAATGCACCTTAACTGGCAACGTGGCTAAGTGGTATATAGAGTTGCCAGGGGGCATCTTTTCATCATTCTCTGACTTAGCCAACATTTTCTTGAACCATTTTCAGTTGCCCATCCGGTATGATGCTGGAATTGAACTGCTGGCTACTTTTCGTCAGGATAGGGCAACTCACATTTCTAATCACATTCAGGAATGGAGACAGAGAAAGAGGCTTATTAAAGCCGAAATCCCTCTGGAGTACCATCTCGAGTGGTTCTTGAAGTCTTTGGTACCTGAGATCTCCACGGATGTCTCCATGTCAAGGGTCTATTCTGAGGAGCAAGCCATTTTTAGGGCCCAACAATTAGAACTGATCTACTCTCAGTTTGGGATCCTATCAAAGTGCTTGCCAGATGCTCCTGGATCTAAGGTCGATGTAGCTAAGCCGAAGCCAGGTCCCCACGCGGATGGCATTGTTGGGTCAATAGACACAAATACGGTGAACGTGTTGAGTCAATTGCAGCAGTTGTCTTTACAAACTGCTTCTAACAACCAAGTCACATCGTCTAATCCTTCCGCTTCCCAAACTTCGTTAATTAATGCCGTCCAATCGGATAATCCCAAAGGAAGTCAAAATTCCAGTGGGAAAAATAAAGGACGAGGCAAGAAAAAGAACCAGGATGGGAAGCCTGATGCAAACAAATCCGGCAATAATGTTGGTGGGGGTAGAAATGAGTCGAAAAATAAAGTTAAGTTTCCATGCAAGTTATGCGGTGGAGACCATTTAACTCATCTTTGCCCTAAGATTGAAGACGCTCAACGCTTGTTAGGGCAGAAAGGGACTTCCAGTTCCCAAGCTGTGTTAACTAACCCTTTTCCCCAAGGGCAACAACTTCTTGCTGGCGCGAGTTCAAACCCTGGAACCTCCGCAGGGGGCAACCAGGAAGGGGAAAAATCTTTGAATGTTTTCATGATGGGTTCTAACGTCAATGTGGCTACTCGGTCACGTGATTACAGTGAAGCCGAAACCTCCAAGGATAAGCCTGTTCCCAGGAGTACTGACCTTCATATCGAGCGACCCACTGTTGAGACTTTACCACGGATGTTGAAAGGTTCTGCTAAATGTGCGATGATTAATCCTAATGCTAGGGCCACCCAGAATTACTCCATTGTGGAGGATCTGGCCCAGAGTCCATGCGCTCTGTCCGCTTTAGAGGTTCTCCAGTCGTGTCCGGCTCAGAGAAGTGCTTTACTTTCCACAATAGGGGCAGTAGATCCAGCTAATTCTTTAGTGCTCACTTTTGACATGTTAAATGTCAAAAAGCGACTCCCTCATCACATGGCTTTTCAAGTAAAGTCTACATACCGGAAAATCAACATTTTTCGAACCGTTATTGATGAGGGGGCTTCCACGTGTGTTATGTCAATGTCATGTTGGAAGGCTATCGGATCACCTTCGGCCGTTCCTTCACCTACCGTCTTGACTACATTCGATGGCCATTCTCATAAGCCGCATGGGATTATCCCGGCCTTTCCTATATGTTTTGGGGGGAAGGTCGTTAATATTGAAGTGGAAGTTGTCGATGCTAGCCTAGATTATAATCTCCTCCTAGGAAGGAACTGGGTGTACGAAATGGACTCCTTTGTTTCGACTCTGTTTCGTGTCATTTGATTTCCTCATGAGGGGAAAATTGTAAAGATGGATCAATTAGACTATTCTCTAGTTGATCCTCAACCAACTTTTGACTCCACTGTTCCTTTAGTGGATACCCCTCGTCCACCTACCGAGAATCTAGGAGAAGGGATGTATTCCTTGTTGATGGGTACCTTTGAGTTTCCCTCTCCTATAGCAAAAATCAATGCTATTTCATCATCTTGGGAGTTTTCTGGAGATGGGTTCTTTCGAACTCATTATTTTTCGTACCCCTGGACTTTGCCTTCACCTATGACCACATTAGTTGAAGGACAAGAGAATGGAATGGCATTCCCTATATCTGCAGCTGAGCTTAGATATCAGTCTATCGTGAACTCTGCATAAGATCATTCTTCTCCTTTTTTGGAAGAGGAGTTAGATGGCGATGTGGCCCCCGCTTGGAGCCTTGACTCCACCTTTGCTTTGGACTGCTTGGATTCAATTTTACCATCGAAAGAAGCAATTCTTGAAGTAATGATGGGTATAGATCGACCCTGGGAAGAATTACACCATCGTTCATACTTTCTTCCTCCATTGCAAGAGGTAGAGTCTAGATTTTCCGAGCTCAGTTCTAGTGATGCTTGTATGGTGTTAAACCCTTTGGCTCCAGCACACATTCGTGCCGAAGGTAACATGTCGGTGATTTCAAAAACAACACCTATAAACATCTCTAGGGACCCTAACACAATAGAGAATCTCTTCATTGGAATTGAGTGTTCCCCTGAAGAAATTCAAATATACACCGACTTATTTAAAGAGTTTTGAGATGTATTTGCTTGGTCTTATGAGTAAATGCGTGGCATTGACCCATCCATAGTTCAGTATGAGATCAAGACGTACGAAAACGCTAAATCTGTCCGTCAGAGGCTTCGGCCGGTCAACCCTAGGAAAGCAGTAGCTATCAAAGCAGAAGTGGAGAAGCTGCTAAAGGCGGGTTTTATATACCCTGTTCCTCTTACTGATTGGGTTTCTAACCCAGTCCCCGTAGATAAAAAGAAAGGAACAATCCGAGTGTGCATTGATTTCAGGGACCTAAACAAGGCTTTTCCTAAGGACAATTACCCTACGCCATTTATTGATCACATTATCGACGCGTGTGTGGGTAATGAGATTTTCTCCTTCATGGATGGATTGTCTGGTTATAATCAAATTTCTATCCGTCCTGAAGACCAACATAAGACGGCCTTCATATGTCCCTGGGGTACCTTTGCATATCGAAAGATGCCTTTTGGTCTTAAAAATGTTGGAGCTACCTTTCAGCGGGCCATGTCTTATGCTTTCCACGACATTAAGCACATCATTGAAGCATACTTAGATGATCTCGCTGCTCGTTCTCGGAAGAGGACTAATCATCCTAGTCACCTTCGAATGGTTTTCGAACTATGTCGTTTTTATAAAATCCGGTTGAATCCCAACAAGTGCGTTTTTGCAGTTACATTTGGTCGGTTATTAGGGTTCATAGTGTCGAACAAAGGGATTCGGGTAGATCCCTTCAAGGTTGAGGCAATGGTTCGGTTGCCTCCCCCGTCTTCAATACGTCAACTTCATAGTCTTCAAGGGAAGGCTAATTTCTTACGGCGGTTTATAGCAAATTATGCTGAGATCACTAAAGGGTTCATGCGGTTGTTACGTAAAGGAGTTCCATTTGTATGGGACGACTTTGCGCAACGATCATTTGATTCTTTGAAAAAAGCATTAGTTTCTACCCCGCTTTTGAGTCCACCAGATTATGGCAGAGACTTCCTTTTATATCTCGCGGTAGCAGAATCAACCATTGGTATGGTTCTAGTTCAGGAGGATGATGCTCTCACCGAGCACGTGATTTATTATTTGAGCTGAGGCTTAATAGGCCCTGAACTTCGCTATTCCCCGGTAGAGAAATTAGCATTGGCAGCTGTTCATGCTGTCCAGTGGCTCCGTCATTACATCTTGCTACGCAAAAATTTTGTCTTAGCGGCGTTCAATCTATTCCAATTTGTCCTCAGTAAGTGAGTGTTTGGGGGAAAATATAACAGATGGATAGTCATTTTACAAGAATTCGATCTCGAATTCTTGTCAACTAATTCTAAGAAATCCATGGTTTTTACGGAGTTAATTTCTGAGCTGCCTTGTGGAGAGGACATGATTTATGAGGAAAGTTTCCCCGACAAACATTTATTCCTCATCTCTTCACTCGACCCTTGGTATGGAGATATCATTGTATATCTCTAGACTTCGAAGTTTCCCTCTACTTTTTCCAAGGATGAACATCGTAAATTACGTCACTTGGCTAAGAACTATGTTATCATTGGTGATACTTTATACCGACGAGGGGTTGATTCAATCCTTCGGCGCTGTTTTACCTTGGAAGAAGCAGAGTCTATGCTTAATGATTGCCACAGTGGAGCTTGTGGTGGTCATCTATCAGGGCTTGCTACAACCCAACGCATCTTGCGTGCTGGCTATTTTTGGCCTTCACTTTTGAAAGACTGTGTGGAAGTGATCAAATGTTGCCACCCTTGTCAAATCTTTACTCGAAAGATGCATGCTCATCCAGCTCCTCTTTTTCCCGTCGTCACGGTCGGTCCTTTTACTAAGTGGGGTATTTATTTTACAACTTGTAATCCGCCTTTAGGAGCGAATCACAAGTATATTATTGTGGGGGTAGACTACTTTACGAAGTGGGCCGAATCCATGCCCACTTATAAAAACGATAGTGACACGACAACTTTTTTTCTCTTCAATCAGGGCATCTCAAGGTTCGGTGTCTTGAGAGAGATTGTCACTGATCATGGAAGTCACTTTCAGAATCAACTCATGTCCGAATTGGCCTCTAAATTAGGTTTCCATCAAGAGCATTTGTCTCCCTATTATCCTCAGGCCAATGGATAGGTCGAGGCAGTCAATAAAACTTTAAGACGATACGCCAACGGACAATCGATAAAAATCGGTCCAATTGTCATGTTATGTTGTATTCGGCTCTTTGGGCATACCGGACCTCCGTAAAGACTGCTACTGGTTTTACTCCTTTCCAGTTAGTTTACGGGATGGAATCTATCTTTCTGATCGAATGTGAAATTCCGTCTCTCAAATTAGCTGTAGAGCTCCTCCCAGAGACTTCGAGTCTCGAAGAGCGCCTTCTTCACTTGGAACATCCCGATGAGCAGCGTCGAGATGCCACCACGATGAATGAAGCCCATAAGAAAAGGGTAAAAACGCAGTATGATAAATCTGTCTGTCCTCGAGTCTTTTTGCAAGGCGACCTTGTCCTGGTCTACGACCAAGATAAAGATGCCTTGGGGGCAGGCAAGTTTAAGCCCATGTGGTATGGTCCTTTTATTAAACAAGTTTTAGAAAAAGGGTCATATGAGTTAGTCGACTTTGAAGGAAACAAGTTGGTAGAGCCCCGAAACGGGCTCTACCTAAAGAAGTACTTTTCTTAAGTAGAAATTAGGCAATGGCTTCTTTGTATATTGTGTATATTTGTACATATATTATCGAGAGCTTCGTGATGTCAACACTTTTTGGTCTACTGTTGCAGGTGTTGATGGATGACTTGGTCTATTTTGGGTTCGCCGATGGTGCTAGTCGGCACACTCGGAATCTCGCTTCCGCAGCTTGGGTACTTTATTATCCAACTAGTCAATTGATGGTATCAAGAGGCGTATGCATTGGTCCTCCTTCGAATAATATGGCTAAGTAACTGTCGTTATCAATTTACTATCCAAGGCAATCTCTTATGGGATCGACCTGTTAGTGGTGTATCTCGATTCTCAATTGATAGTGTCTCAATTAAATAACATTTATCAGGTAAGGGATCCATGTTTATATTGTCATTATTTAAGAGTGAGGTTGTTGCAAAGATCATTTGTTTATATTAATTATTTGCACCTTCCAAGATCTCATAATTGGTTAGCTGATTCTATCGATAATCAAGCATTAGACTAGCATATCAATCATTCATCATAAAATCAAAGCATCAAAAAGTCAAACTGTATATATATATATATATATATATATATATATATATATATATATATATATAGATATATATCTATATATATATATATATATATATATATATATATATATATATATATATATATATCATCATTAAAGTGTCTCAAATGTACATATGTCATCCAAAAAATATACAAAATTGGGACTCAAATGCCCATAATCATATCCGGCATATCTAATTCCCCGGTTCAGGATGAGCGGCCAAGTAGGTCACTATAGCATTGGCCACATGCTGAAAAGTGTGAACCCAGTCACGTGGCATCACAACCACATGACACTCCATATCCTCCGGAAGGTCCTCTATAGCAGCCATCGGTACTCGACAGCTCAGTCTAGTCAGGTGTCGCTGGACGTTGTGTAGAGTCCTCTCCGTCTCAGCAGCCGCCTCTTCGGCTCGTCGACCGCGTCGTCTGTGCCGCGGGAGTCCATCTGGCCGCACTGGCCCAATATCTGGATCATGGTCATCATATCAGTCATTCGAATCTCATCAAAAAATATATTTTTCAAATTGCATCATTATATTTGAAAAATCCAAAAAAAATCATAAAATCAAAAAATTCTTACCGATCTCGCCCCATGCTGCATCTGGCGGTAATTCTAGGTCAGGATCTCCGCAGAAGTCTAGCCCAGAATAGGGGTAGTCGTCGACGGCGATGATATGCTGATCCCACCAGGTGAAGAAATCATCGTCGAAGGCAGTCCTAGGAACCTCCCCACCCCCTAGACATTTCATTAGATCAGCCCACCGACCCATACGTGGATCGCGTGGGGTGTTGATGGAAACTGCTACCCTGGGTTGGACTGCGGGAATCCTCTTGAAGAAGAGAGTGCACATAATAGTCCCATAACCAAAGTTTTTGGTCTGTCCCCTCTTAATGGAAGTGAGCTGGCTCTTCATGCTGGCTAGAAGAGGAGTACACCAGTCAAACACTGTGTTGAGACAATCCACTGCCACACTCATGTTGAGTCGTGACACCTGATGCAGTGAGGATGATCCATTCACCTGTGCTATGGTGAAAAGGATGATCCGTAGTGAAAAACTCTCCACGTGTGCAATGGAGATCTGGCTCCCAACTTTCTTGGGATGTCCTGGGAAGTATATCTGTACATAGTCCTCTATAGTGAGGCTACTCCGCGTCCTACCCCGGGACTGTACTACCTCTCCCCTTCGGGAAAGGCCCGTGATAAAATATATGTCCTCCACTTCCACTCTGAGTGGCATCTGATCTATCATAAATGCTTCCTCATTGACATCCCAATAACCAATGAGAAATTCAGGCAGTCGCACATTGGCTTTCATGTTCGGCGGCTTGAAGAATTTGAGCAAGTCGCATCCTCGTAAAGCATGTAAGGCTTGAGGATCGTTCATAACCTCATTATCAACCGCTGCATGTTCCCTTTCACGCCATGTGATCGGCATCCTGAAAAGAAATTGAGGTTTCATCCGTTATTTTCATTTAAATTATCTCGCGTCGTATACGCGAGTTACTGTATACACAGTTGCGTATAGGCCCTGCGTGTACACGGGTTTCATATTACCAACCCGCGTATACGCCGCAGTGAAATTTTAGTCAATAGTTTAACGGTGAAACATCAATCAAAAACCTTAAAATTAATCACAATGCATTGCAAGCTAAGTATAAGGGTTACTTGGAAGATTTTGTGGAATTTGAACGGTCGAAATCGACGTACAGAGAATTTGCTCCTTTTGCTCCAAATATTTGCTCTCCAAGTTAAACGGTAACAATGGTGAGTCCAAAATCATATTTATAAGTTTTGAAAATGTAAAATTTTTTCAAAATTTCATTTTGATTGGTTTCATGTGACTTTTAACTTTGGAGCTTGGAGTGAAGAGATTGGTTTGCCTTTCAGGACATTTTGGACATTTTTCGACTTTTTCGAGACAGTTCCATGACTGCTGACCTGTCATGGCAGGTATCGTTTTTTTACTGGCATATAGGTTAGGGACATCATTTTTCCGTTGCACTATGCATACTAGCCTCCATCAGTCGATACATCTGCCATAGGGTCGATCCAATCATGTTATGGTTTGTAAACCATCTTCACTCGCTGATTTTTTAAATCATGACATAATGGTAGAGCCACCCTTTACATGGGCATCGTAGTTAGCACCTCACTTACATTTGTTGCCCATGCTGATTCAATTTGAGTAGGCTCGGGATTCCTCTGTAGTCCCGCCATGACTTAAGAGTTGAAGACTCATTCCTCTCAACTTCTTCGCTTTATTCTGGCCTTATACCCTAGAGGCTCCTTTGTGTTGAGTTGTACTGCTGCATTGCATGTTGACCATTTGCACCTTTTGGCCTAGAGCCGGCTTCACTTGGACTCGTGTTTAAAGCCAACTTTTGACCATGACGTCTGCAAAAATCAACCTTGCATACCTTTAACCTCTGCAACTTGACATCCCTTGACCCATGGAAAGGACATACCTTTGAGTCGACCAGTTTTCGCCTCCCTGCATTGAGCATAGGAATGTTCCCCTCCCAGGAACTAGATCATTTATTTCACCGACACTCGTCCTTTCCACTATACGATAGCATTCTTTTATTCTTTTTCGAGCTTAATAGAAAAACACAAAAAAATTAAATATTCCAAAAAGAGCGGGAACGGGACAGTATTTCCATCTATTATTGGCAGCTAGAGTCAGTCGTGTCGCCCTTGAACAAAGCACTCAAAACAAAGTCTCCTCC
>APFE030539186.1:260093-274524 GCA_000404065.3 Pinus taeda | reverse complement strand
ATACATTTAGAAATAAAATTCTATCCTAATCTAAACAAACGAAACTACTTGGCTTAATCTCCACGCAGGGAGGATCACTTTGCCATTTATTCCCAATTCAGTTCAAAATTAGGCAATAATTAATTACGTACAGTTATATTGAAATTAATAAAAATTAAATAGCCAAGTCTTCCTCCAAACTTACATTAGCCACAACATGTGCCCACTTCCATCACATTGCTGGATAGGCCTAGATGCTCCTGCATCAGACTATCAAAATTTAAATTAATCATGATCTCTTGATCATGCGCTTCTGATCTGTGTCCTCCTGGATCCCATACATTGTTTGGTAGTCTATCCTTGGTTACTTCTGTTGTTTCTTGTTCTCTCAGTCTCCATACTTTGTGCTACATTTCCCCATTAGCTATGCTTTCACTATCTACTGCTGTCCTTTTCATATATCCTACTGTTGTTTGCTCATCATTATAGTTTATGATAGGCTCCCACATCTTAATTTGCAGTTTTCCATTTCCTTGACCTGTATTGTTCTTGCCAGCCAATCTTCCTTTCTTCTTTTCTCCTTTATTTGTTTTATTGGAATGATGTTGTATGAATCCCCACAACTCATTCAATTCTTTGTCCACTTCACTTCTCATATGTTGAATACTATTCTCCTGTAACTGATTGTGTTCCTGAATAAGAAAATCATAATTTATGTGCCAATACCTTCTCCATTGATCTTCTACAACAATTCCAGTTCCTTCTTCTGGTTTCTCATTCATGACTTCACTACTTCTTACTTCAAATTCCAATATACCTGCAATTCTACAAATTTATTGAAAATTCAAAATTTTTCCTGCTTGATTAGGTACTTGGAATATTTCGTCTTCCAGTAAATTCATTTCTACACTCTTAAGGATTATGGCATTATATTCATCTGCATCAGAAATGTCATCTTCAACCTCTTCTCCATCAATAAATCCCTGTAGTATAATAGTAGTTCTATTACTATCATCTCTTGAATTCATTTCTAGTTCAACACTCTCATACTATAGATTCAACATCATTCCATCTTTCTGAGACATTCTGATCTCACCCTTCATTAATTCGATATAATCTTCAGAACTAACTCCTTGTTTCAGATTGACTTCACATTGCCTTGTTCCTACATATAAATCTTCATCAGAATTAATCAATTCAATAAACACAAATGCTTTATCCTGTTTCCTCTTGTGCCAACATTTCTGACAACTTCTCCATATTTGTCATTCATGACAACTTTGTTCTCATTCAGTTCTAGTTGTAAAATTTGATCACTTATTCTTTGGCTTTCTTCAAGGTCAATGATCTTCAAAAATTGTTTATCATCTACAAAGTATTCTATATCAACTTTCAGTAGTTGTTCTCCTCTGGCTTCAATCTTTAGTAGTTTTCTAATATCTGCATAATTCACTACAACTATGTTCAACAACTTCTCTTTCATCTACATCACAAGATTATGTGAATTTACTTCCTCTAACTTCTGAAACGCCATATGTTTTCTTTTCCTTTCCCTTATGAGAACATTAAACAGTTTCCTTACTTCAATGTATCTTGTATTTACACATAAAATATTAGTTTCAAAACTATGAGACACCAAGGTCTCCTCAAATAATTTCATCATCAAATCTTCCAGTTGACTCCCATTTCCTGAATACATCATAAGATTGTCCAGTTGGTTTGTATTAGCTTCACTAGTTTTCTTGAGAAAACTATTTGTTCCATATTCCTATGAATGGATATCTTCCCTTCCAAACATTCCTTTGATCTCAATAATTTCTTTGTCATCATCCTTTTGAATTATCCTTTAGATGTCACTTGACTGGAAATCTCACTTCACTTGACTATAATTTTTCTCCTTATTTTGCATATGAATATGAGTAGTCATCTCTTCACATGTTAATATAACAATTTCCAATAACTACTTGTCTTCCCTCAAGTCTATATGACCTGCAAACACACAACAACTTTCAGTCTTCAAAATACAATACCTTTCATCTTCTTTTGATGCTTCAAGCACCAATCCTTCATCATAGATCTTTTGGATTTCAGTAGACCCTTCTTGCTACGACTCCATTCCTTTGAGTCTCTCCTTATCTAACAAATCAATATGAATTTATTCAAGTTCCCGGAATTCATTTATCAGCTTGCCATTCTAGCACTGTTGCAATAGATTCCACTTGACCCTTTTCTTCATTCTCCATTTGTATCTTCTGTCTTCACTTGTCTTTCTTTGTACTTCCAGACTAATCTATTTTTCTTCATTCTGCTGCCAGTTGCTATACTTCAGAAATCTAATGCCTTCCTCAAATTGTTGGTTCCTTCCATCTTCATCTTGCTGAATTAATACTTTTGCTTCCTTCATGTCTTTGAGGATATAACTTCCTTATTGCTCTTGATTTTCCATTTCACCTTCAAATAATCTCCGCTCAATTTCTCTGATGTCAGCATCATATTTATTAATGTTGTCTTCCACACCTACAATCCCATCATTAACTAAAGATTCTAAACATTTACTTGACTCATAAATGTTAGAGATAGTTCATCCTTATCATGCATAGTAACCATAATCTCCACTTTATCAAGTTCTGAAAGATTCATTTCTCCTTTCAGTTCCTTGAGCAATCATTCCAAGAATTATAATTCCATGTGAAATCTATCCAGCAGTTCATCACAATTTTATTCTTAGCTTCATTCATTTCCTGGCAATCATCCTGAATTATCTTGTTTCCTACACTGTCATATTGCAAAGTTCTTTCATCAATTTCATCAGACAATTTCATTTTCTTACCTCCTTGTAATACCACTATGGAATTTCCAATAGACTTCTGGTCCATATCAACTTTATCTGATTGTCTTACCCCAAACACAAATTCATATATGAACTTTTTCTGTTGCAATAAACCAACAATTTCTTCCTTTAAAAGGCATTCTCCAACATACTTCACCTTGAGAGCTTCATTCCTTCTTGTTATAGTTTCACCGGACTATCCATCATCCTCTGCATATCCTGCAAACATACACAAACTATGAGAATAAAAATCACAAGGCTCCATTGCCTCATCTAATTCCCTTATCATCATATCTTTTAATTGTTCTGAACTATGCCAATACTCCATGAGATATTCAGCTAATCTCTCATTATCCTCTTCACCCAACATTTCAATTCTGGTCTACAAATGGAAACTTCAATTTCTACTTCTGCTTCTCTGCATTCTTCTAGTTCCTCTTGAGCACTCAATATCTGCTCAATATTTCTCAACTCTTCTGCTATCTCTAAATTTACTTGCTGATTTCTCTTCTCTTGTAGCCTCTGCCAGTTTACTCTCATTCCCATGGTCCAACCATGCTTTTGGTCTTCATCACTTCTCTACAGCATCTCCATCAATATTTCAATCTGAAAATCTATCTCAGCTCTTTCTCTATCAAACTCTTCTTGACTCATCCTTATGCTATTTTCTTTGGTATATTTCCTTCTATTGTGGCTTTTTTCTAAACCTCTACTTTGACATTCATTAGTCATCTTCTTCTCCTCTTTCTTCATGATCTCCTCACTCCTCTACAACAAGCCTTTGCAACAGCAAGTCCTCCTTACTGTGATCTTACCTTACTAAGATCTCCTCACTCAGTCTTTTGGTAAGCATGATCCTCTATCTGGAACCTCCTCTTGAGCAACACCTTTTCTCCTTCTAGGCTTCTGCAATCTCTCACTCTCTCTTGAGAACACTTCGACTGTCCTCTCTGTCCAATCTCTTGTTGCATTCTTCAGGTTCACTACCATTTCAGAGTGCTTTTCTTTCTCTACTTTTAAGAACACATCTGGTTCTTCTCTCATAGCTTCTCTTTTTCTATATTGTTGTATTCTCCACACTTTCTTATGTTGTCACCTGTGTTTTGAATGGATTTTCTCTATCTCTTGCATCTGCAAGTTCTGCTACACATCACCTCTATGTACCTTCCTTCTGTTATATTAGAATCTGATCCATCCTCTTGGCTACATAAATACTTTAGTACATAACTCTGTTTATAATTATTTTATTCAATCACAAACCTGCTATAATACCAAAATAATGCAACCCTATGACTACCACCACCAATATACCTTATCGGGACTCATTTTCCCCATAATGGCCTCTTCCTAAGATTTATACGCAGTCATATATATATTAGAAGCATTCTTTGGTTCTTTTTCCTATTAAAATCTAGAATCATGCCTTTTATTGAAAATACAAAGAACCATAGGGAATACATGGGAAATTCTACCCCACTATGCTTAACCGGACTTCAATAAACATTATACCTATTTTCATAACCCTATCGGGTCCACACGTCACCCCTTTACCATTGATTTATCATAATATCGCTATCGTGAACCATCGTAGGCTCATATACATCAGAATATATGAATACATGGAGATACATTGAAAGCCACACAAAAGCATTGATATTTACCACTTCTACATTGGTGCGCTTATTGTATGCGAAAGTCAATGCACCAAGCTTTGGCGGCCGTTGATCTAGAGTTATGAGATCTGATGGTCCAGATCAAATCGCCTTATCGGCAATCGACAGTCCCAATGGTTTGCACTATCGCCCTATCCCTTTGGCGGAGGTCCGATGCGATATTGCTAATCACTATTGACAATCGCAATATGCCACTTAACACTTTACTGCTCCCGCTCTGAAGTGCTGATGCAATATGTCAGCAATCACATATCGCTGAGGTTTACGAACAAGCCTGTGACCTGCATTGATCCGATTGAGCGATGTGATATATATAATATTACTCGGACTTAATAAGTCCCAAAATTGGCATTTATATTATTTCAAATCCATTTTGCCAAATTTGCTGAGTGTTTTGCGCAATTTCTCTATGTAAATGGGACTTCTGCTTGCAGACCCAAACTACACCAAATTTGTCTTAACCACAACGATTTCTATGATAAAGCATGAAAACATAGAGCCAATAACAAAACCATTCAAATACAGAGAAAAAGCAAGCAATCAAGGCCTCCATGGGCCATTTATATAATAATGCACACAACACTGATCTATTCACAATGAATCCATTATAGAGTCTCAGCCTTGGTCCAAATTACAACATTAAGAACCTCTGTCTCAAAAGAAATGTAATCCACACTGTCTTACTCTCATTCTACTAACTCCACTCCTCAACCCTCTTTGGCCTGATTCTACAAATTAGTGGTCCTTTTTCTCCTATGATACCTGTAGGCTTACATTATTCTCGAATCCTCTCTAATCCTCCCTTTCTATCTCTCTTTCAAATCCCCTCTCAGAAAACAAAGGAAATTACATATATCTCATACCCAATAGTTTTCTTCCACAAATGAAGGAATAAAATATACCTTTAGAAATCAAATCCTATCCTAATCTGAACAAATTAAACTACTTGGCTTGATCTGCATTCCAGGAGGATCACTTTGCCATTTATTGCCAATTCATTTCATAATTAGGCAATAATTAATTACTTACATTTATTTTGAAATTAATACAAATTAAACAACCAAGTCTTCCTTCAAACTTGCATTAACCACAACATGTGACTACTTCTATCACATTTCTAGCCTAGATGCTCCTGCATCATTTGTAAAAATATCTAAATGTCTAATTATATTATGTTAGTTTATATAAGATCTTGGTAATTTTCAAGGTAAGATAATTTCATACTATAAAACTTGGGCAAATTAGTTTTAAAAAAATGGAAATTGGCAAATATTGTTTTTGGAAAAAGTATAGAAAATTAGCCCACTTGCAAATATTATCCCCTAAAATTTTCCCTAATAATGAATAAGAGATTCAAACATGGAAGAAATAGACTAAATGACAATGAAGGTTCTAATGGGTTGCGATATTATAATTAAAATTATAAAATGTATACTCAGAACTAGAGACTATTTGCAAACCCTAAATATCTAATTCATATAGGAAAGGGAAGAGTACATCGCATATAGTAATCATGAAGTGAGTCGATCTCACTTAACCATCCAAAATGATAGATATACATATTCTACTATTTAAAGAACCCACACTCACCACAAAAATAAATCGTAGTCCCCTGATATAGACTAGACATCGAGTCTCTTGCTCTGGTAACACACAACAAGAGAATGACATCTCAGTAGGAAAAAAAAATTAACCGACCAATCACACTATAGCTTCCAGTTAGTGGTGTTGGGGTTAACCCTCTATGAGGCACATACATAGGAGTAGTATATGCATACATACCTATAGAGAAGTAAAAGAATATCATTAAGCAAGGGTGATACCTCAATTAAGAATGTAGAGTGAATTATATATTTAACAAGAACAAAGTCATGACAATACTTTGATCAGTAACAACTAGTCAAAAAGGGTAGGCTTATAGTCTTTGAAACGCCGAGGGAGCTACAAGAAACAAATAAAGCAAAGCAAATTAAAAAAAACATGTATGATAAAAAGGGGAAGCTATATGAATTTGGAAAGAATTATATATATATATATTATATTATACATATATTATGTATTCTCGTTTGGGGATTTATCCCTAACTCGATGATGGACTTGTGAATTTTTGGGTTACACCTATAGTGAATAAAACCCCATCAAGAAGAAACTGAAAATACAGGGTCTGTTTATTAGGAACGCATTCCAGTTGGATGGCATCCCATGATTAGGAACATAAGTGAGGAACAATAAGTTTGTGATTGAATGCATCATGCAAGAAAACCCCAAACTATAACTAAAATTGTACCTACAAGTCCAGAAAGACAAAAAAAAAATTAAAATTTACCTGACGGTGAAGTGATGTCCTTGAAATAGGCTAATTTTTGGAGCATTGTTGTACCCCTATGGGATGGAAAAAGGTGCACACACTAAACCCTCTACTTGGCATTGACACGATAGAATAATAATGCTGGAAACAGAGAAAGAAAAGGAGACGAACCAGTTAGCCAATCGAGGACTAGAGTGAAGGAATTAGGAATGGGCCATTGTCTGAAGTATTAAAACATCGGTAAGAGTGGGAAGTGAAATAATATATATCACCATAAAACTCAAGAAATCATTAGTTTTGTATAGAAAAATAATTTTTTTTACCTGAAAGTAGAGGAGGTGATACATCGCCACGGTCCAAGTAGCTCACCCAAGCAGTTCACCTATGAGCCAACACCTGGAAGCACTTCCATGACTTTTTGGTGGATCATGAAAACAATTATGCGAAAAGAATGAGTGGAACAAATACGTGGATAATGGGTAGGTTTATGGTTTTCTGGATGCAATATCCACCATTTAATTGACAGGTTAATTCTCAACTATTTATGAAAGGACTGGAAACCCATGTGAAGCACACATGGACTGGGTGTGTGTTTGAACTACAGGTTCCCAGCGTTAAAGACCATCTTTTTTTTTTTCTTCTTTTTTGTAATCTAAGATAATAGGTAACTAGTGAGAGTTATTTTGAACATGTTCAGGATCAAATCTAACTGGCTACCACTATAAATGTAGGCTAGGTGCAATAGCCTACAAGCCACACACAATAGCAATTAACTTAAGCCTCATCTCGGGGATCACCTATCCTGAACAGGTCCAGGATCAAATCTAACTAGCTTCCATTATAAATCTAGGCTAGGTGCAACAGCTGCCTATCCTAAACAAGGATCAAATCTAACTAGTTGCCACTATAAATCTAGGCTAGGTGCAATAGCCTACAAGGCGCACACAATAGCAATTAACTTATGCCTCAGCGCGGGGATCGCCTACTCTTCTAGCCAAGACACGATAGACTAGACACTCAATGAGATTTGTGTTGGGAATTTTCTGATAAATTCCAAAACAAATAACATGAAGAGAGAACAATGCTCTATTTTTCTCCACAAGATCTTTAACACAGGGAAGCTACAATTGTTTTCTGAGAAGACAGATATTTTCTCACACATAAAAACAGTTTGTATTCATTAATAAAATGCCTGATACAAACTTCATCCTCTTAACAGAGGGATTCACCAAGAACTTCCAGTTCCATACAAAAGAATTACTATGTCTCCTTTTGAAAAGATTTACACTGCTGTGTGTAAATTTTTCATTTACATTCACTGCTGTAAAAAAATCTTACATTTACTGTTGTAATTAAAAAATTCTTACATATCCATTCTTCACATTACATTTCAATCAACAAAAAACATATGCGCTGCTGCATATATTTCCCTCACGCTTCGTTTACATTGCATTTCCTTTTCTAACAAAGTTACATTCGCCCTCTGCTCTATTTTTTCTTCGCACTGCTGTGCGTTTCAATACAATATACAATGAACAACAAAAAACATTTCATATAGTGTTTGACTTTTGTGGTAAAACATAAAACTTACTTTCGTGAATTTAAAAACATTAAAATTAAAATACTATATGCCATGCCCATACCTCCGTGAAATAAAAATTAAAACACTTACCTACAATTTACAAATAGGAGTAAATACCATTAAATTATTCACTTCAGTAAATGGCGGTCAAACCCAAAACTTCATGTAATGTTCATGTGCAGGCTTGTATGCAACTTTAGCTTAATCTAATGGTGGACAACCTTCCTTCCAAAGGTCAAACCCAAAACTTCATGTAATGTTCATGTGCAGGCTTGTATGCAACTTTATCTTAATCTAATGGTGGACAACCTTCCTTCCAATCAAACAGTTCATAACAATATCAGACAGACCTTTTCTACCAAACTTTATGTCCCGATGAAAAGTGGTTTTTGGAAAAGTACAATGGACACGCGTCAAAAATTGATTGCATCGGGTGAGTTTGAGGGAATACCACTTTCCTTGAAAATAGGTCCGATGAGGTCTGGTGGTTTTGTGCATTAAATGCAACATGACAAGTTGAAATTAATATTTCAACACTCCCCTTTAATTTCAACTGTTGGATTATCAGTCATACCCAAACATTTCCTCACAAATTCTAAATTTTTCTGGTCCAATGGCTTGGTCAGAATGTCTGCAATCTGCTCCCGAGTCCTGCAATGTTGTAAAACAATTTCTCCACTGTTTACCAATTCCCTGATGTAATGAAACCTTTTGTCAATGTGTTTGGTTCTTTTATGAAACACTGAATTCTTGGATAATGCAATAGCTGAGCTATTGTCACAAAAAATCACTGTTCCTTTTGCCTGCTCTTGGCCTAAGCTCCTTAACGTCCTTCTCATCCAAACTTCTTGACATGCTAATGTTGTAGCTACCACATAATCTTCCTCTGCTGTAGACAATGCTACAATAGGCTGCTTTTTAGAAGCCCATGAAATGGCTCTTGAACCCATGTGAAAGACATAACCAGAAGTGCTTTTTCGATCATCTACACTTCCAGCCGAATCACTGTCAATGTATCCAATTAAATCTAAACATTCTTAAGCAGTATATAAAATTCCAAACCGTTTAGTACCTTTAACATACCTCAGAATTCTTTTTTCCGCCTGCCAATGTGCTTCTTTTGGCCTCTCCATGAATCTGGAAAATTAAACTAACAACAAACATTATATCTGGCCTAGTTGCAGTCAAATACATTAGGTTGCCAACTATGCTCTTATACAAGCTAGGATCAAAATCCTTGTTGTTGTCCTCTTTGCTGAGTTTTAATCCCATCACTATGGGAGTGGTTGCCGCCTTGTTGTCTTGCATATTAAATCTTTCCAATACTTCATTAACATATCTTGCTTGTGTGATAAAATTCCCATTTTCATTTTGATCTACTTCTATTCCTAAGAAGTACCTCAGCAAACCCATGTCAGTCATTTCAAATTCCTCTTTCATGATTGCTTTGAAAGTTTCAATAAGATAATCATCATTACCTGTGAAAATAACATCATCAACATACAACACAACAATTAAAATTTTACCATCATTTTCTTTGATGTAGAGGGTGGGTTCTCCCTCACACTTTTCAAATTACTTTTCCAGTAGATAGGAATCTATCCTATTGTACCATGCTCTTGGTGCTTGCTTCAGCCCATAAAGAGCCTTCTTCAATCTGCACACTTTGTGCTCTTGGCCTTTTTTTCATAGCGTAGAGGTTGCTCAATGTAAACCTCTTCCATTAATACTCCATTTAGGAACGCTGACTTCACATCCATTTGGTAAACTTTCCACTTGTTTTGTGCTGCTATAGACAACACTGCTCTCACGGTTTCCATTCTAGCAACCGGTGCGAAAGTTTCCTCATAGTCTCTCCTATATTGCTGCTTGTATCCTTTGACAACAAGTCTTGCATTGTGTCTTTCTATCTTGCCTTCAGCATTACTCTTGGTTTTGTAAACCCATTTAACTCCAATGACTTATTTTCCTTTTGGTAGTTCAACCAAATCCCATGTCTTGTTTCTTTCTATGGCATTGATGTCCTCATCCATAGCTTCTATCCATTTCTTATCATTAATTGCATCTTCGAAATGAATAGGGTCATCAACATGACAATATAATGCAAACAAAGAATTCATACCTTCATTTTCTGCCTCTTGCTCATAAATGTCACTTAAATTTCTTAACTTCTTACCTCTTTCATTTGGTGTACAAGTGCTTGAAGAAGCACTCGAATTTCCTCCTTGTGGTGTTCTTGAAGAAGCACTTTCATTTCTTCTCAAGGGTGTTCCTTGCTGCCCTTGTGTTGGAACTACTGTTTGGGGATGTATTTCAGCCATCTCCTCATCATCTTCATTATGAGACAAACCATTTTTAACATTCACTATTTTCTCTATGCTTCCATCTCAGGCTTCCTCCTCAATCAACTGAACATCTCTGCTCACCAAAAACTTCTTGTTAGATGGGATATACAACTTGTAAGCCTTGGATTCCTCACTGTATCCAATGAAAATTTCTCCCCTTTACCGTCCAACTTTCTCCTTAGCTAATCTGGAATGTGTGCATAAGCCACACATCCAAAAACTTTCATGTGGGTGACTCCTTGCTTTCTCCCACTCCATGCTTCTTCCGACACTCTGTTCATCACTACTTTTGTAGGGCATCTATTCAAAATATATGCTGCACAGTTTACAGCTTCAGCCCAATAATCATTTAACAAATGCTTTTCCTTCAACACGCTCCTCGCCATATCCATGATTGTCTTGTTCTTCCTTTCAGCTACTCCATTTTGTTGTGGAGTGTACCTAGCTATAAATTGCTTATGAATTCCTTTTTCTCTACAACACCATAGGAATTCTTTGGAGATATACTCATCTCCTCTATCAGTTCTCAAAACTTTGATATGTAGCCCACTCTGATTTTCTAGAAGTTCTTTGAAATTTCGAAATTTTTCAAACACTTCACTTTTGTTCTTTAGAAAATAAACCCAAGTTTTTCTAGTAAAATCGTCAATGAATATTATTAAATATTCGCTACATGCTAGTGATGGAGTTTGCATCGGTCCACATAAATCTAAGTGAACAATCTCTAAGGGTGCTTTTTCCCTTATGCTTTTCCCTGATGGAAAACTTTCTCTGTGTTGTTTTCCCTAGATACAACCTTCACAAAGGTTGTTCGGTTTCTCTATCCATGGTAATCCTCTTACCATTCCTTTTCTACTCAACAAGTTAAGACCTCCAAAGTTGAGATGTCCAAATCTCAAGTGCCACAACCAATTTTCATCCTTTGGTACGCTTCAGAAAGCCTCTTGTGTCACAGCTGCTATTACTTCTTTATTTTTCAAATCTGCTCTTATAATGAGAGGGAAAATCCTGTGCCTCGTCATCTTCATTTCAGCAATACATCTTTTTCTCGGTGCTCTATCCATGATGGTGCATACATCATTCACAAAGAAAACATTGTACCCCTTTTGAACAAGGTGACCAATACTCAAGAGGTTACATTTCATTCCAGGAACATAATAGACATCTACTATGGTTTTCTTTTCACCTTTCTTTCTAAATATTTTAACTTCTCCTTTTCCCATAACATAAATTTTACTATTAGTCCCAAGTGTGACTTCTGATTTCACATTTTGATCTAATTTAGAAAACAAGGCTATGTTTCCTATCATATGGTTGCTGCAACCAGAGTCTAGAAACCATATATCATCACTCTTTTTTTCATTCATATTACAAGCTATCAACACATTGTCCTGGCTGATGTTTTCTCTAGTGATATTTGCACTAGATCTATTATTCATATCATGCTACTTATTCCTACACTCATTGGCATAATGCCCATATTTTTTACAATAATAACATTGGACATTGGATTTTTCATACCTTTGTCCTTGAGCATGATGTTGTTGACTTTCTTGATTGGTGCCTTGGCCTTGGTTCTGATTTGGATTGGTGCCTCTTCCTTGAGCATTTGCTGGACTGTTTCTTCCACCTCTGTTTTGGCTTCTCCCTCTTCCTATCTTGTTTCCTCTACCTTGACCTCTTCCTCTTCCAAAAGACATCTGGGTCTTGAAGGCTTGTTCTAGAGATGAGTTTTCATTTCTACTCAACCTCTACTCATGTATTACCAGTGATGCATGTAGCTCATCAACTGAGAAATTTGAGAGATCCTTCATCTCTTCTATGGTGGTGACAATCACATCAAACTTTGAGGGTAGGATCCTCAATAGTTTCTCCACAATCCTTCTTTCTTCAAGAATTTCTCCATGAGATCTTATTTGTGTGACCACACCAATTACATGTGTGAAGAAAGAATCAATATTATCTGACTTCTGCATGCAAAGATTCTCAAAATCTCTCCTCAGCAACTGTAGTTTTGCTGTCTTTACTTTCTCCATGCCTTATAGGCTGTCTTGAGAGTTTGCCATGCTTCTTTGGATGTCTTTGCTGCTGCTATCCTCGGAAACACACTCTCATGCATTGTTTGATATAAAAATACGAGGGCTTTTGAATCCTTCTCCATGTTGCTCTTCAACAGGTCTTTCTCTGCCTGAGTTAATCTGTTAAACTCATTTTCATCTGCTGGTTCTTCAAACCCATACTCAACTAATTCCCATAAACCTTGAGAGGCAAATAGGGCTCTCATGGTTATTGCCCAATAGTCATAGTTTTTCCCATTAAGCTGTGGAAGCTGAGTATTAAAGATACCCATTCTAGTGCTGGTGCTCATGCTAGCCATTCTTGCAGTCCTTAACTATGCTTTAAAATGCCTGATTGTGTATTAAAACAACTGACTTGAGAAATACCTGGATCTTTCACTGAGTCCTCACTCTACTGAGAAGCTGTTGCAACAAAAAATCCTTCCTTCAGCTTCTTTGACACTTTCAAAGAGCCTGGACAAGCTCTGATACCAATGTTGGGAATTTTCTGATAAATTCCAAAACAAATAACCTGAACAAAGAACAATGCTCTATTTTTCTCCATAGGAACTTTAACACAGGGAAGCTACAATTGTTTTCTGAGAAGACAGATATTTTCTCACACATAAAAACACTTTGTATTCATTAATAAAATGCCTGATACAAACTTCATCCTCTTAGCAGAGGGATTCACCAAGAATTTCCAGTTCCATACAAAAGGATTACTTTGTCTCCTTTTGAAAAGATTTACACTGCTGTGTGTAAATTTTTCATTTACATTCACTGCTGTAAAAAAAATCTTACATTTACTGCTGCAATTAAAAAATTCTTACACATCCATTCTTCACATTACATTTCAATCAGCAAAAAAACATATGCACTGCTACATATATTTCCCTCACGCTTCGTTTACATTGCATTTCCTTTTCTAACAAAGTTACATCCGCCCTCTACTTTGTTTTTTTTTCGCACTGCTGTGCGTTTCAATACAATATACAATGAACAACAAAAAAAAATTCATATAGTGTTTGACTTTTGCGGTAAAACATAAAACTTACTCCCGTGAATTTAAAAACATTAAAATTAAAATACTATATGCTATGACCATATCTCCGTGAAATAAAAATTAAAACATTTACCTACAATTTACGAACAAGAGTAAATACCATTAAATTCTTCACTGCAGTAAATGGCGGTCAAACCCAAAACTTCACATAATGTTCATGTGCAGGCCTGTATGCAACTTTAGCTTAATCTGAAGGTGGACAACCTTCCTTCCAATCAAACGGTTCATAATAATATCGGACTGGCCTTTTCTACCAAAGTTTTCGTCCCGATGAAAAGTGGTTTTTGGAAAAGTACAATGGACACGCATCAAAAAGTGATTGCATCAGGTGAGTTTGTGGGAATACCACTTTTCGTGAAAAGTGTAGGAATTTACAGGGTAAGTTCCTCAGAAAGAACATCAAAAGGACACCACTCACAACCAGATCTCAAATCAATACAACAATATTTTTGACGTGGTTAAAACCCTCAAAGAGGGAAACAGTCCACGGCGTGAGCCAACGTGGCCACTTCAGGAAATTTATTAATAAAAGAATGAAAATTTACATAAGCTTTCTCTCATAGACGGATTACCCGAACAATGACCCTCCAT
>APFE030539186.1:244235-256317 GCA_000404065.3 Pinus taeda | reverse complement strand
GAGAGAGAGAGAGAGAGAAGGGGGGGGGGGGCTTGGGTTGCATGCTTGCCTTGAGAAAGCTCTTTTTTCATATGAAACAAAAACACAAAACCCAACACGAATATGCAATGAAAAAAATGAACCTTACAGCTCAAAGTTAGCTTTAGCCGGAAACTAAATATTTTTCTCAATGTTTCTGATTTTCCAAGATCAGACTAAGGTGCAGGGAAAAGAGCATACGCATGAGAGAAAAAAAATTCCTTTATGTTTCTGATTTGCCCAGATCGCACAGAGTCGTAGGCCAAAGAGCATACGCAGAAATGAAAGGTATAGATTTGGTAATAAAAAAAGGCTAAATAAACAGAAACCAAAATAACCAGAGAGAAAATAACAGTAAACTGTAGATAAACATTGTATAACTCCAGATCTTAAAAATGACGCAGATAGGGCTACCGGAAACCTTTTCGCGTGAAACAAAAGGGGTTCCTCACTGGAACAGATGCTCCGAACATAACAGAGCAGTCCTCTTGGCCCGAAAGCAGTCAGAAACAGTAGACTAGGAAACGACAGCCGCATGCAATTCTACTGGCTTCAGATTTGGATCACCAACGGACGCGGCCCTCAAATAGCTCTGATACCATGTAGGAATTTACAGGTAAGTTCCTCAGACAGAACACCAAAAGGACACCGCTCACAAATAGATCACAGATCAATACACCAGTATTTTGACGTGGTTAAAACCCTCAGAGAGGAAACAGTCCACGGCCTGCGCCAACGTGGCTACTACAGGCAATTTATTAATAAAAGAATGAAAATTTACATAAGCTTCTCTCATGCACGGTGAACCTACAAATGACCCTCCATGCGCTTTAAATAGAATTCATGGACCAATCGGGTTCAAGCCACGGATCAAGTGTCGGTAATACCGAGGAGAGAGATCACTACATATCGTGACCATCGGATTGTAAGTTACAAAATGTACAACGGTAAAGAAAAACACTTTACCTAACTCTATACCTAACTCTATACTAGACCAAGTTGAACTTAACTATTTCCTATGTGTCAGAATATCCTAACAAAAAGCAGTCTGATGAGGTCTGGTGGTTTTGTGCATTAAATGTAGCACGACAAGTTGAAATTAATATTTCAACAATTTGAACCTCCATCTCGTAGATTTCACCCAACGAAACTTACCGTTAAACTTCATATAACTATATCCTAGCGTTAAAGACCTGGCTAGCCACCTTCTCATGTATTATGAGGATATTAATATACTTAGTATGCCTTGACGAGAATTAATCCATCGCTTACCATTATAGCATTCTACCATAGTCATTATATCACCATACAACGTAGGTAAATCTAGATTGGGTTAATGTATGAAGTGCACCATGGAAACGGTCTAGTTCTCCTTGCCATGAAGCAAGGTAATGGTAGATCAAAACAAGAGGAGGAAGGACCTTGACACTATCATAAAGTTGCCCCAAAATCCTTAGCTTAAGGTTTAGAACAAATTGAAAACTATGAAAAAATATCAGGTGATAAAGTTTATGAAGAAAATGTTACATATTGGGATAAATATATCCTTTTTTATATATGTTTATACCTGTTAAAGGAACTAGGAATACTGATCTTAATATTAAGAAAAATAAAATAAAAAATAATAGTGCTCAAAAGAAAACTCATGACAAAAAAAATAGATACAAAACTGTGAAATATGCAAACTATCCAAACTCACTTAAAGAAATAAATAATGTTAATGGTTTTGTAACATCTTATTTGTTATATAATATTTTTATTTCATTATAAATTATGATAACATTTTATAAAATTAAATACTTTAAACTTTAGTATAAAAAGTATGGTTACAAGAACAAATTATAATTAATTTTTATATTGGTAATAAGTAAACAATATCATTATAATAATTACTAGATAATATCACTTTAAGCATACATGTAATATCTTAATAAAGAAGTCTATTATATTGGTTAATAAGAGCACAACAAATAACCCATCGATTCTATATTTTTTAATTATTGTGATTTTAAATCATGTAATTTATCAAAGATTGAAAGTGTCTAGTGAAGTTTTTTTTTCATTATTCTCAAACAAATAAATAGATGTAATATATTACATAGGAGACAAATACGAGGAATTAGTAATTAATTATTGAAGTGGATCTCAACTATAATTCAACTAAATTAGAATAAATTAAAATTGTCTATGACACTTGGGAGACAAAAACTAATGGTTAGAAATATTTTTTCCAAAACTCCCTCTTAATTATAACTATAAAATTTAAACTAACATCTAAATTGGCCTAAGTCTCATCTAGGCTTACAACGACTCAATAATTTATTTCTCTTTTTATTTTCTTCCAGATTTTTCATCCTCTGAATTTCTTCAACTTTCACTTTTTTTTTTAGGCTTTAAATTTCCGTCAGTTTATTTTCTATTACAACTCTTCCATATGTCCATGCATGTCCTCTACTTATTCAAAAATATGCTTGTATGTGGACTGCTACCACACGTCATATTTTATGGTTTGATTTTCATCCTCATTTTTTTTATCATCAATTTGTTGCAACATAAGATGAGAATAAAATTTTATCTCTCTAGAACTCCAATACCTAAGCATTTAATTAACATTTTCATTTTTTACAATGTCTATATTGTCTTGAACTTTCATTGCTACAACTTCTATGAAACTTTACAAAAATATGGTGTTGCAAGCCATGCTTCAAGGAACATTAAGTCTTCCTCAATGTTTTTGGGTTCTTCCTAGTCGTAGCTGACATCTACACATTCAATATATATGTAAAGCTTGAAAAAATATGCAAAACCAACTTGATTATGTTCTTTCTGCTCTGAAATGAGAACTCTCTCCTCTTGTACTTCATTCTCAGCTTCTATCACTTCCACTTATTTATTAATGCCTAATGCTACAAAGAGATTGTGTTCCACTTGGATTACATAAAAAGTGGGGTTTTCTCAAAAAATAACATCATATCAATGGGAGCTTTCTGTTGCATCATGTGCAACCACTCATCAACGGATTACTATTCTTTATCAAAGTTAACGTCTACAATTTTAATTGCAAGATTCACGTTAACATTGGTTGCTCCAATAGCACCTTCATTGTCATCAACCAACTCGATTATGGGATGACGAGCCTCAATTTTGCAACAAGAATGTTGCAACTCCCAAGGCCTAAATTGTTAACTTATTGAAGGTTGGAAAATTTTTTCCTCAACATTGGGGAATACCACCCGGTCAGGAACTTAAGACAAATTTATTTCTGTTGGAATTGGTGGTTCAGACTAGGGATAAAGGGATCAATTTACCATTAAAGAAATAGAAATGAATAATGGAAATAAAATCACAATAATAGAGTGATTTAAAGCTAAATATGATATTAATAAATACAATTATTTTACGTATATCTCGGAAGAATATCTCTTTGTGTGTGATTCACAAAAATATTTCACAAAGCATGCAATAATATAGATCATTCTTAAACACTTTATGAAAAGAAAATAGATAAGATAAATTAAATTAATGAAATAGTTAATTAATTTAGTTGATTAAAACTAATCACATATAAGATCTTGTTATTTCATATACAATCATAACTTATAGAATCCTACACATCAAAAGTGATAATCTATGACTGTTTGCAAAAGTTTATATATAATGAAACAACTTATAACAAATTCACTATCTATCTCAATGAAACATAGCAACAATATAAAGATAATAGTACTCGATACATCAATATTGTTGTTATAGTGGCTACAACCACCCTCTAAAATTTTGGCATGCACCAATTTTGGAGCCTCGCTTGGAGAGTTTCACTTGATGACTACACACACTTGGGTTCACTCTATGAGCTCGTGTTAGTCTTTAGATTTGCCTTGCTTGCTTATTGCACTCAAGTCTCTCCATGTTGATGTCTAAGTCATTCTTGAGACCATTTTCTGGTCATGCTAAAAGTCCTTGCTTCATATGTGTTTGTTGTGTTCACCATGAAAGCATATGTCGTACTCAGACATGAAGTTACATTCACTCTCACACAAGCGTCATCTCGACCGTGAATGATCAATTACGAGTGTCGTAGTTGTCACTTGCACCATCGGTCCGTCATGTTTAACATGTGTATCTGGATGGTTTGGTCATTTCTTCATTATGTCATGTAAGTGTGTGATTGTATGATCACCTATGCATCTTTCGATTGTTGAGACACGTAGTCATTTTTGTTGATGTTCTGATGACCAAATGCTTCACTGACAACCAGACCATCACCTTCATTTTTACTCGATTGGCTGTCAACCAGAACATCACAAAAGCACCAAGCTAGTTCTTTCAAGTTGTTCTACCTGCAAGCATTTTAATTATAAATCATGCTCACCACTCGGACAGTCGACTGACTGTTCATCTCAAAAATTGCGTAGTGCTCATGAGCAGGCCTCCTGCTGCCCATTAGTCAGCTCAACTTTGAAATTGCATAGAGATGATTGACAGGCTGGCCTCTTGGCATTAATGCAGTTTTCCTAGCCAACATCTCCTAGTAGCAGACTACCTATTCCCTCCAGGAATTGTGTAGTTTCTACTGCCAGTGACTGAGCAGCAAACTAGCAGTTCCATCTGGGAATGGTGCAAGTCTGGCTAGTAGTGACCCTTGCAACCAACTGCCAGTTCCCCCTGGGAATTGCACAAATGTGACTGCCAGTGACCCTAGCAGCCAATTAGAAGTTCCCTATGGGAATTGCACAAGTATGGCTGCCAGTGATCATATCAGCCAATTGGCAGTTCCCTCTAAGAATTGAGTAGATTTGGTTGCTAGTTTCCTGGGTAGTTCCACAAAAAAAATGCGTAATTCCTTCCTGCTAACCACTTATGCAGCCCAACTCATTTCCCTAGAAAATTGTACAAATTTGGATTTCTCGCCCCTGTTGACTGTTCAATCCAGAAAATGTGCAAAGCATGTGTGCCTTGCCTTCCAGAAGCCTAGACTATTCCTCTTCAAATTTGCGCAACCTTTCCTCCTAGTAGAGCAAGACCTTGCAGTCAGTCACTATCGAATCAGATCACGTCTCTCCACCTCTCAATGACTCTTGCATAGTTTTCATTAGTAGTTGCCTAGAGCCATCATCCCGCATCACAACACTATTGCCTCTTCGGTCACTTGCATTTGAATGATCATGTCTCATGTTATACTAAGAGGTTTTGGATTTGATGTCATCTCGTCATGAGAGACTGCAGGTACAGGTACACCAACAAACATGTCAAGGCAAAGAGTGGGATGAATGAAGGGAGCACATACAGATGGATAGGTTCACCAACAGATGAAAGAAAGAATCATGTGAAGTGGACAAACACAACAAACATGCACCTTCGTGAAGAAGTGAGCCTGTCAAGCCTTCCAACATGAAAGCAAGGAACAACATGCTAGAGCTTCATCAAGGTAACCAAGGACCATAGAAGACTATGCATACTTCGCCAGGCGGAGGTGAATATATAATACACTATGAAGACATCCATCACTTAGCAACATTGTAGTTCGACATGCACTCTAACAATAGCATGAATGTACCAATATTGTCTTGTTAAGTCGAGTCGAGTCAAGTCATGACTCATGTTTCCCACATCTCCACTATCGGCTTGCTTTCAATCAATGTGATGTAACGTGGAAGTCCAAGAGACCCACTTTTTGAATATAGAGTCATGTAAGTCGGAAAGTCATGGAAGTGGAACGGTCATGAGGGTAGTCGAATAGCCAAAAGGGTCAGTTTCACCCTTGGCTATAAATAGCCCCCTCATTTGCACATGAAAGGACTTTTCAACTCATCTCCTCCCACATAGCCAAGAGAGTCTATAATATTTTATTTTAGTAAGTAGTGGCTCCAATGCCTCGCTGATGGGGTTATTGATGTATGGTGGAACGATTTGTCTTGGAACTTTTGCTTAATTTAGAAGCCTCTTAATAGGCCAAAACATTTTCATACATGTATTGTATTTGTTGTAAGACTGATCTTTAACACTTGTAATGCATGTTGCTTTAACCATGTGCTCTACATTTGAATTAATTCATTTGTTGTAATGCATCATCTATTAATGGGAATGTGTTGCGTATGTGGTTGATTATGTCTCGCCCAGGTCGATTACTCTGCCAGACATCAGACAGACCTTTCACATGGACCTTGCTACAACAACTGTCCCACTCATCTCGGACTAATCTATTAGTGTTGTATGAGCTATATTACCTTGTATGTTGTGACAACTGCATCCAAGTGGATTGCTCCACTGGAAGTTGTGCATGTCCTTTTGTGTTGTGTGTTCCAAGCCGAGTTAGGACTGATCCCTTTCAACCTAGAACTCACCTTCACACTCTTCCCCTCACAGTGAAAGAACCATTGACACAAGTACACTTACACTCACCAGGCATGTGCACCTCACTTCTCGAGGAGAAACTGAACTAGTCTGTTGTGTTGACAAGTAAGAGTTGAGGCAAATCCTTAAGAAAATGGAAATTGAGCCATCATACCAGATGGGACCCTCACAACAAATGGTGTGACGTCTAGTTGGGACTTCATACCAAGGTGATCCCCTAAATGTTGGTGGGTCTAGCACTATCAACGTTTCTGGTGGTAGATGGAGGGACGCGAGTTGTACATGGCTAAAATTCCCCTCACACTCACTCAACAACCGTCTAGTCAAGGTAGTAACTTGCACTCCATCTCTCATGACTCAACAGTTGGTTACTCCTCACCTCCTAGGATTGAACATGAGGTTTCATATAAACACCTTCCCTCCATCCATCCCATCACTTGCTAGTTCACAAAAGAAATCATACTGATCCAAAGCATATTGTACCTTCCACACACATCTAAGAAGCCAAAATCCACTCCCGCGGGGGTTGTTGTATCATCGGTGGAAGAAGCGGTCCTTGCTACTCTTGAAGGTTTGGAAGAAGCTATTGAAGATGGAGAGGAACCTCCAATCTTCTTTGAAGATGAACAAGAAACTCTTGTGGTCTTGGTATCAAACTCCAGTATAGTGGGCAAAGGGGAAGGCAACAGAGGAAGTGGAGGTGGAGACGAACCGATAGACTCAGATCCAGGACCATTAGATTCTGAAGGAGAGGAAGAAGATGAAGAGGATGAAGATGATGAAGAGATGGTTCACCCAAATGGATGATTGAGGGACCATTGGCTCTCCCAGATGTTTTGCAGAAGATGGCACAACGAGCAGAGAAAATGAACATCAAGTTTAACCCTAACAATGTGGTAAAGGCAGAAGATCATTTAGACAACTTCTACCTATAGTTGTAGACCCTTGAGGTATGTTATGACAGCCTAGCATGTAGATTGTTTCCATGTACCTTAGACGGCTGGGCAGCTGCTTGGTATCACATCCTTCTACCCAACTCTATACAAAACTAGGGTTCTTTCAAATGTATGTTCCTTGAAAAGTTTTTTGATGACAAGACCTCAACCATGGGAAGCCTCAAGATGGAGGGAAAAGAGAAAGTAAATGATTTCAATCAGAGGCTTATGCATATCTTGAACAAGTTTTCAGCAGACACCAAACCTCATGACTCCATCATTGTCGACTATTACACATTTGCACTACCAACCACCATTGCATAGTCCGTCAACTGAGCTGTGAAGCCAACACTATTAGAAAGTTGTGAAGAGGCTATTGCTGTTGAGAAAGATTTGTACACCATTGGAGTCATCAAGGAAAATGAATCAATGAAATACTCCAAGGATGCAAGTAGAAAGGCCCAAGAAATGGGGAGTAAAGGTAGAGACAAGGAAACAACTGGCATTGATACCGTCACTCACCTTATCAAGAACTTGACCACCAAAATATCTGAATTCAAGCAACGAAAGATGGACACATTTACGAAGAGTCATCCGCTGAGATAGAGATATGCAAGCAGTTCATGAATCAGCTCATCAAGCAATAGCTTGTTTGGTTCCAAATCTGTGCAGAAGCCTATTTTCCAACTTGATCATTGTGATGATCTTAAGTACTATTCCTTCCTTAAAGAATTTCATCCCAAGAACTCTTGTGCAGATTGGAGGCGAATTGTTACCTCTATTTGTACCCATACACTTGATGCAGATGACAACATACAAGAGAAACTAGAAGACATTGATGATAACGAAGAGGTTGCACCAGATGAAGCACCAAGTTATGGGCATGTGGTGAATGCATATCAGCGCTCGCAAGTAGTCTCTAAGATGAACACCAAGAAGCTGCTCCAAAAAAAATGATCGCTAGAATCTTATGACTAAAGGGGCTCTGCCAAAACTTGAGGAGATGCAACAGAAAGTGAGACGGCTAATAAAGAAGGTCGATCCACCAGCTGCCTCAAGGAAACAAATACAAAGAAAGTCTGGGAAGATAGCAACAGATAAGAACACATCTATGGGCAACAAATTGCAGAACGGTCTTCCAGACAACATGAGCATCCATTCCACCCTAGACACCTTGGTGATTCAACCACCTTGGATTACACCATAGTTTATGACATGAAGAAAACTCGAGTGAACATCAGTTTGTTTGGGTTAGCCAAAGTCCAGAGCTATCGAGACATCCTGCTATGTGCATTGGGACAAATAGAATCAGAAAGCATGTCCTCTGCCAGCAAGGGAGCATGCACACCTCCCAGATCATTATCCAATGTGCTTAATACACTCTTCATGGAAGAAGCAAACTTAGGTGGCCCCCCATTCTTGCTTTCATTTAAAGTTTTTAACTACAATGTCCACAAATATTTGGTTAATTCTAGCGTAGCAGCGAATGTCATGCTGCTCTCCATTGCTAAGAAGATCAATGCATGATCGAGCGAGACATTTGTGAGAATCATCCAACTTGATAGAACATTACTACCAACCTTTGGTGAACTATGATACTTGATCATCTGACTATCCCATGAAAATCAAGTCCACCAATGCATCAACATAATTTTTGTGGACATACCGGAAGCATATTTTCTACTGCTCAACAAAGACTAGTCCGACAAGCTAGATGGATACTTTGCTACAAACTGGTCTCGCTTGTGGCTTCCATACAAGGGAAAATGCAACCAAATCTGGGTGTTGTTCGAGAGGTATACGAAACAAAATGCCTCTCCCCTTGACAGTGACAACAAACCATTGGCCTTCGTTGAACTCATTTTTGGAAACTGCTTCATGGAAAAGACATCAGAGTGTTATCTTACACGGCCAACCCCAACCTCATCAGACAAGTAGTTGGGAATCCTTCATCATGCAAATGATGATAATGAAACTTGTACAGTTTGTTTTCTGTTAGTAGCAGTAGTAGCAACAACGGTAGTAGTAGCAGTACTAGCACGCCAAGTAGTCTATGTACAGACAATTTGTAGACCATGATTCTTGATAAATTAGGAATGCATGATGACACAAGGACCGAGTGAATCTCAGTCATTTAAAACGAGGAGTTATGCAAAATTTCAAGTTGTTTGAAGTTTGTAGTCACAAACAATGATGCTGAAGCACTCATGTTAAACACACGAAAGACCAACACTATGAGAAAACAAAGAAACTTGGGGATCGACCATGATTAGAAGATGGCTAACCTCAGTACAAGTTAGACACTACAACAATGACCAATTGTTGACTACTTGATCGAATAGTACCAGGATGGGCCTGCACGCATAGATGATGACCTGAGTAACCATTACGTGCGAATAATCCAACATGAGATTCTAGGTAAAGGAGAAGACAAACCATTACAGTAAAGGAAAGGTAACACATACATGTTTTTTGTAGTCCTTTCACTTAATATATTGATTAACATTTTAAGTGTTTGGATTACTTGCAAAGTTCGTCATCACACTTGGTTTTCCAATTTAAATCCTCCACATAGGAAATCTTGGAAGATCCACTTACGCATTGACTTCAGAAACTTGAACACTCCAAGGAGTAAAAATAATTACCTTGTGCCATCATCGAAGCCCTTGTTTCACACAGGACCTGAGATAGTACTACTATCTTCACTTGAAGGTTCTATGGAATGCCACCAGGTTCTAGAAGTGGAGTCTGGTGGATGGAAACTGGTCCACGAGAAACTTGGCTCACACACTTGTCATTTGCAATCACTCGATGGGAGGATTGATAATCTTCTTGTCAAATGACCAAGTCCTCAAACATTAGTTTAGTAGGTCAGCCTACGCCTGTGCCTTGTACATAATCTACTTACTGCTTGTTGTGTTATTTGGTTTATTTTACTTATTATCTTTGCTCTAGTTTGTTATATTCTGAATACTATTTTTGTTCATGTGAATTTTGTTTGTTTGATATACTACTATTTTTTCTTCCAGAAATAAGTGCTTCCAACTACTACGTTCTGGCCTTTGAATAGAGTATGTGGGTGAAGTTTGAAGAGACTTATGACACTGCAACATTTGGCTAGTATTGTGTCCATTTTCTCTGTGCTTCGTTACAACCTTCAGGTGATGAATCCCTGATGGAAAATATGAACCATCTGTAAGGGAAGGTTTGGTCCAACTGTGAACCTTTGTCCACACTAGGAAGCTTCATGACTGTACTCAGCCTTTTGCTCTGTGTGTTGAAGCTAATCCAATTAGTAGAAATGAAGAAGGGGAAAAATCTAAATGAGCAAACCTATGTCATAGGTCTTACATGCTTCTCTAAGGGAACAACCTCATTTTCTCTTAATAATTTGGGATCCTTCTTCCTTCCCAAAAATAAATAAGTGCTTATGCACAGTTCTCTTAAAAAATACAAAGGTGAAATAATATAAAGGCTTCTTGTGTAGAGAGGTGAAGCATGCAACACCATCGAGGTACTCACCATGTAGAAATTTTGAATAATATAACACTTATTCACAGAGATTATCCTCATTATACACTATTTGCAGAATGAATGCATAATACATAACCTCCCCTACCATTGATCATCAATTTTGCAGAATTAAAAACAATCGCATGCACACATTGAAACATCAATCACACATATCAACACAGTATGTACTCGGGAAAGCATACAGCTAAAAACCGCCAACTATCTGTATATTATGATGATAGGGAACATGTAACAATACACAATACAATACTCCTCATAAGTCACAGGTTCAAATCTCCTCCGTTGTTTTCCTGCCTCCACTGCGCAATGCCTATTGAAAATATATATGATCCAAGCTTGAATTCCCTTGGCTTGTACTGCGTAATCCTCATTGGCAATCCCAATCAATGATTGTGCAAATATCATGCACAACCATAGTCACAACTCATAGTAGACTCACCCTTTCACCCACCTCTAACACCTGTCTCCACTGAACTGTCCATGCATTGAGTTAACTGATGTATTCTTTAGTTGATTTATGAGTTAATAATTAGCAAATTAATTAATAATTAATTCACACCACTCATCACTAGTGTATTTGTCAGTTAGACTAAATACAACTAATTCAACTAAGTCAAATTGAACACAACTCCATCAACTCCTCGATCAACTCCACCAAACTCAATCACTTGAGTTCTAACTGAAGTCTATCATGCAATAGCTCAACTAACCCATAGGAAAAGCGTATTTCCTTCTGGCAGTTGCATGTGCCACATCCGTAGCTCAAACTAAAGTGCTGCAAGAGGATAAGATAATGTTTACAGTCCAAATATTATTAAGAGATAATAATATTCGACTGTTCTATTTTTGATTGGCAGTCTAAAAATAGATTCCGCCCATATGTCTAAAAATGGATGTCCATCTCTTTTTACCAACATGACCAATCATCCATAAATAGCATCCTGCAACTCATAGACCATGATCCATATGTCTAAAAATAGACATAGTCTAAAAATAGAATTTGCGCCAAAAATAGCCTGCAGGCACTTAGTGAAGGTGGCTTCTTTTCACTAAGCTCCATCATCTTGTTGCATTTTCAACACTCCCTCCCAACAAGATATGGATTATCTACAACCCCTATCCTGCCTCAATGGTATTCGAATTTGCTTCTGGTGAGCACCTTCGTCAAGATATCAACATCCTGATCCTCTATGGGAATGTATGAAAGTAACATGATTCTCCATTGCACACAGTCTCTGATA
>APFE030539186.1:203056-217761 GCA_000404065.3 Pinus taeda | reverse complement strand
ATAGCATCCTGCAACTCATAGACCATGATCCATATGTCTAAAAATAGGCATAGTCTAAAAATAGACTTTGCGCCAAAAATAGCCTGAGGGCCCACTTAGTGAAGGCGACTTCTTTTCACTAAGCTCCATCATCTTGTTGCATTTTCAACACACTAGGCTCACTGGCAGTGGAGTGATGTGTCTGTTCCTTTGTGACTCTGTCGGGGTACTGTCCAGGCCTGCTGGTAGTGGAGAAACACCAGAGATGAAAACTTATACTCTAAAAATATTCAACTCACAAACTAAACTACCCTTCCTAGATTCAAAATACTGAGATCTAAGCTGAACAATTGATTGTGTTTGACTGAGTTGGAAAAGGGTGAACCATGTATGTCCATGGGGTAAGTGGGGAAACAGAAGTAACCTCGACAATGATTCAATACTTCTTGAAAGACCAAGGCCTTATGCTAGCATAAACTGGACCAGAGAAGCTGGAGTTCTACCAGTGTGTCGCCAAGTGTTGTAGCGACTACAACTACCCTCTGAAATTTTGGCCTACACCAATTACGGAGCTTCCCTTGGACAGTTTCACTTGATGACTACGCACACTCAGGTTCACTCCGTCATCTCGTGTTAGTCTTTACATTCACCTTGGTTTCTTGTTGCACTCAAGTCTCTGCATGTTGATGTCTAAGTCATGCTTATGACCATTTTTTGGTCATGCTCAAAGTCTTTGCTTCGTATTTATTTATCGTGTTCGCCATGAAAGCGTCTGTCACATTGACACACAAAGTGACATTCATTGTCGCACAAGCTTCGTCTCAATCGTGAATGATCAGTAACGAGTGTCGTTCTTATCGCTTGCATCGTCAGTTATTCATGTTTAACATGTGTATCTGGATGGTTTGGTCATTTCGTCATCAATTTGTGCTAGTGTGTGTCCATATGATCATTTATGCTTCTTTCGACTATTCACACACTTAGTCATTTTTTCTAAATTTTTCTAATGACTAGACTCTTCACTGACATCTGAACCATCACCCTGCTTTGAACTCCATCGACTGTCAACCAAAACAACGTAGAAGAACTAAGCTAGTTCTTTCAAGTTGTACTGCCCGCAAGCATTTTAATCAGCATTCATGCTAGCCACCTAGACATCAACTAACTATTCATCTCATAAATTGAGTAGTGCTCATGAGGAGGCCTCAAGCTTCCCATAAGTTAGCAGCTCAGAAATTGTATAGAGATGATTTGCAGGCTGACCTCCTGACCTTAATGTAGTTTTCCTAGACAGTAGCTCCCAGTAGTAGACTACTTGTTCCCTGCAGGAATTGTCGAGTTTCTACTGCTACTGACTTAGCGGCCAACTAGAAGTTCCCTCATAGAATTGTTAAAGTCTGGCTACTAGTGACCCAAGTAGCCAACTAGCAGTTCCCCCTTAGAATTGCACAAGTCTGGTTGCCAGTGACCCTAGTAGCCAACTGGTAGTTCCCTCTACGAATTATGCAATAATGGCTTCCAGTGACCCTAGTAGCCAACTGGAAGTTCCCTATGGGAATTGCACAGATCTGGCTGCTAGTCTCCTGGGTAGTTCTCTAGAAAAGTTGCGCAATCCTTGCCTGCTGACCCCTCATTTAGCCCCGCTCGTTCATATGGAAAATTGTGCAAATTTTTCTATCTATGCACTGCTGACTATTCATTTCGGAAAAAGTGCAGATCATGCCTGCCTTACCTTTCAGTAGGCCACACTGTTCCTTCCAAAATTTGCGTAATTTTTCCTCCCAATCGTGCTAGACCTTGCAGTCAGTCACTACCGACTCAGATCACCTGTCTCCATCTCTGAGTAACTCTTGTGCAGTTTCCATCAATAGTTTCCTGGAGCCATCATTCCGCATCATAGCCTAGCTACCTCTCCCAATCACTTGCATTCGAATGATCATGTGTCATGGTATACTAGAAGGTTTTGGATTTAATGTCGTCTTGTCATGAGCGACTGCAGGTACAGGTACACCAACAAATATGTGAAGGCAATGAACAAAATGAATGAAGGGAGCACATGAAGATTGACAGGTTCACCAATGGATGATCGAATGAAGCATGTGGAGTGGACGAACATGATGAACATGCACCTTCGCAAACAAGTGAGCTTGTCAAGCCTTCCAACATGAAACAAAGGAACAACATGCTAGAGCTTCATCAAGCCAACCAAGGACCATCGAAGACTCCATGCACTTCACCATGCGGAGTTGAAGCTATGATACACCATGAAGACATCCGTCACTTAGCAACATTATAGCTCGACATGCACTCCACCAGTAGCACGAATTTACCAACATTGTCTTGTCAAGTCATTTGGAGTCAAGTCATGAGTCATGTTGCCCACATATCCACTATGGGCTTGTTGTCAATCAATTTGATGTAACGTGGAAGTCCAAGAGACGCACGTTTTGATCATAGAGTCATGTAAGTCGAAAATTCATGGAAGTTCAATAGTCATGAGGGTAGTCGAACATCCACAAGGGTTAGTTTCACCCTTGGCTATAAATATGCCCCTCATTTGTACATGAAAGGAATTTTCACTGAATCTCCTCCCACACAGCCAAGAGAGTTTATAATATTTTCTTTGAGGAGTAAGTAGTGGTTCCAAGACCCCACTGATGGGGTTAGTGATGTATGGTGTAATGATGTGTCTTGGAACTTTCGCTTAATTCAGAAGCCTGTTAATAGGCCAGTTTTTTTTCATACATGAATTGTATTTCTTGTAAGACTAATATTTAACACTTGTAGTGCATGTTGCTTTAACCATGTGTTCTACATTTGAACTGATTCATTTGTTGTAATGCATCATCTATTAATGGAAATGTGTTTTGTATGTTGTTAATTTTGTCTTGTCCATGTCAACTGCATTGTCGGACATTTGATAGTCATTTCACATTAAACTTGCTGCAACAATCGTCGCACTTGTCTGCGACTTATCTGTGAGTGTTTTATGTGTTATATTACCTTGTATGTTGTGACATCCACATCCGAGTGGACTACTCCTTCGGAATTTTTTCATGTTCTTTTGTGTTGTGTGTTCCTATCCGAGTTGGGACTGATCTGTTTCAACCTAGAACTCACCTTCACTTTCTTCCCCTCACAGTGAAAGCACCATTGACACAAGTATAGTTACACTCACTAGGCACATGAACCTCACTTCTCGAAGACAAAATGAACTGCTCTCCTTTGCTGACAAGCAAGAGTTGAGGCAAATCCTTAAGAAATTGGCAACTAGTCCACGATATCGGATGGGGCTCCCACACCAAATGGTGTGACGTCTAGTTGGGACTTCATACTAGGGTGATCCCCTGAATTTTGCTGGGTCCAACACCATCAACAACTAGGCTCATGAAAAATATCGCTTCTAGGTTCATATTATTCAATTAAATAACTTTGGAATAAAGAATAGTGCAAGTTCAAATTTTCTATCGAAAAGTTCAAAACCCCTCTCTAAAGACATGAGAGGGGTTTAAATGGACTAATAATATTTAGAAAAGATTAGAATAAAAATAAAAGTCTCAAAAAAACTGAGATAAGATAAATAAAAGATAAACATAACATTTTTTCGTAACAAGAAATTAATGAATGTGATGCAAGATGATTCTTCATTTGTTCTCTGATTCCACATATGTTCATCATTTCCTTCAATTAGGGGGGAAGAATTAGTTGCATGTGCATATGGCTTGTAAATACTGCATCACTGAGAGCTGGAATAAGTTTAGTTGTTGCATTAGAAAGACATCCTAACACAAGCCATTGACTATGTGGTTTTACCAAGAAATGACAATAATGTTCGAGGTTTATTTTTGATAAAATGTGGATATATAAAACCTTTTTCTTTGATGTTTCCTGCCATGACAACTTTAGAGTTTTGACATCTGGAAAGGTGTCCTTTAGGCATTCCTGTATTAGATTGGTATACAATAAGGTATCACTAATATATTCAGCGAAATTAGAAGCAAGATTTCTGGCCCTCATGATAGACATTTCTAATTGCTTCATCTTGATGTCACAATTTCAAAAAACGATATATTTTTGAGATTCCTAGATTCGAGGAAGGTCATCTAATATTCCTTTTGCACTGTCCTTCTAATCTATATGCTCAGAGATTTTCTCATCAACCTCTTCACAGAATGTCCTTAGATTGGATGACTGGTTAACTAAATAATCGTTGTTTTTACACAAATCATGAATTAAAGTTAATTTATGAAAAAATATAACATGCTGCTTAGCAAGGAGTGCATCTAGTTCTCCTACTTCTTTTCATACTTCATTTATTTCTAGATTTTCTTTGAACTGGTTCATCTTTTGTTGTAGTTGTTGTACCTGTGCATCTTTGCCTTTGATTTCAAATTCAAATTGTAGTTTCAAGTCATTAAAACTTTTCGATAGTTCAGCAAGGTTTTCATGTCATTGTTACTCAATTACTTGCCTTTCATTCCAGAGACTTTGTTCTAACTGGACAATCCTTTGGTCCTTTTCCTTCATAAGCGGTTGAATTTCCTCTGCTTTATCAATAGTAGCAATAGCATAAGCTTCCGTAAAGTGAGATAGTTTGTTTAATTCTTCATTAGGAGATGTTTGGGCTCCTTTCCAAAGGACTTCAAAAGGAGTCTCGTTTGAAATTAATGCTTGTGTCTATTCTAGTTTTGTCTTCTTTCTTGACCTACTCGTAACTGATTTATGTTTTGGACTATAAAACACATCCAAAGGAGGGATTTCTTCAATTGTTAGAACTATCTATGACGTAGGAAATGCTAGGATGATTTTCAAATATTTAGCAATAGTAGCTTTATTGGGAGCCTTAGCAATGAATGAGGTTGTCCCTTCAATTTGTGGAATTTGCACCGTTTCTTCGTTGACTGAAGTCTTTACATCCTGAGTCTCTTCAGTTGATAGGACACGATTAAATTCCTCCAAGAGTTTTCTTTTTTCTTAGAATTATGAAGATCTGAAGACATATGATACTTCCATCATTCAACATACCATTCCTATGATATCTGACGAAAAACCTATACAACAGAAGTTGAGAAAGATTCACCCAAACTTAGAAAATCAAATCAAATCTAAAATGAATAAACTTCTCAAAGCCAAAATAATTTTTTCTGTGAGACATTCAAGGCAGGTTTCTAATCTAGTTCCAGTCAAGAAAAAGGATGGTGATATTCGAATTTGTATAGACTTTCACAATCTCAACAAATCTTGTCAGAAGGAAAACTTTCCATTGCCTCCTATGGAACAAATAATGTAGTCAATTGCAAGCTCAGAGTTAATGTCTTTTCTAGATGGATTTTTAGGTTATAATCATATTCTCGTACATCTAGACGATCGAATAAAGACCACATTTAGAACCAATTGGGTAACATACGCTTACCAAGATATTCCATTTAGATTAATCAATGCTGGTGCAACATTTTAGAGAGCCATGGATATAGCTTTCAAAGGTTTGGTGAATAAAATAGTGGTAATTTATTTAAATGATATAATTGTGCATTAAAAAAAGTGCAGTATTCATTTAAAGGACTTAAAACAAATCCTTGAATGTTGTTAGAGATATGAAATTTCTTTAAATCCAAATAAATATGTCTTTGTGTTAAGAAAAGGTAAACTCCTTGGATTTATTATATCTTAAGATGTCATTGACATAGATCCTGATAGAATAAGAGAAATTTATAAAATTTCTTTTCCTCACAACAAAAAATACATGCAATCTTTCCTAGGTCATATAAATTTTGTCAAAATATTTGTCCTTGACTTTTCACGAATTGTTTTACCCCTCCAATCTATGATCAAGAAAAATTATGTTTTTTAATTGGGACATATTGAGCATGAAGCTTTCAATCTTATCAAACAAGCGATCCTAAATGCTCCCTCTTTAGCAAATCCATTTTTTTGTAATCATTTTGTTTTATATACTTTTGCTTTCGAGACATCGTATGTAGCTATTTAGACAAAGGTCAACGATGAGAAAGTCAAAGCACCAATTTATTTCATTAGCTCCAATTTCAAGGTGCTGAATTGAATTACTTAGATGTTGTAAAGAAAACTTTTTTTGCTATCAAATCAATAAGACATTTCAGGCCTTTCCTTCTTAAAACTCACACTAAAGTAATAGTTCCATTCTCATAAGTGAGAAGTGTACTAATGCAAAGGTAATTAGGTGAGAATAGAGAAGATTGGGTAACAACACTGCAAGAATATGACATTGAAATTAGACTAGCTTAAATTCCTAGAGGTCAAGGTTTCTGCATAATGTTAGTTGGAGCATCCAACCTACCAACACCAGAAGACTCAGGTGATGATATACAAATATGTGAGGTAAGCCTCAATGATACTGAATCTAAATATTTTGATATCATCTTTTGTGTGAAAAAGGGATATGCCCTTACGCAGCTCAATTACAAAAGAAAAAGGGATTTGAGATTAAAAGCTAAGGAATATGAAATCATCAATGATGTTTTTTTTAGGAAGAATTATGATTCTGTTTGACTTAGGTGCCTTGAAAAATCCGAGGCAGAAAAGATTTTGCAGGAAATCCATGATGGACCAGCTGGTGGACATTTTGGAGGAGACACAACAACACATAAAATCTTGCATGATGGCTATTATTGGCCAACCTTATTCAAAGATTCACACGAATATGTAAGCAAATGCAAAAATTGTCAAACAAATACTGGAAAACAAAGGGAACCTGCATTACCATTACAGTCAGTCAACATTGAACAACCCTTTGAGAAATGGGAACTGGACATAATAGGTGATATCATTCCTCACTCTTCAAAGTAGTATAGATATATTGTTACAACAACTGATTAATTCACTAAGTGGGTGGAAGAAATTCCACTGAAGATAGCCAATTCTGAAAACATCATTGAATTTGTTGATCAATTTATTATTACTAGATTTGGCCTACCATATGCCATCATGTTTGACAATGAATCCTATTTCACAAGCAATTTTATGACAAAATTTGCTCTTAAAATAGGTTTCAAACTTAAATATTCTACTAATTATTATCATCAGGGAAATGGTTTAGTTGAATCAACAAATAAAAATATCATAAGGATCGTCAAACGAACTATTGATCAGAGTGAGGAAAATTGGCATAAATCTTTAACATTTTCTCTATGGGCAGATCGAATAACACAGAAGGCCTCAATAGGCACTTCTCCTTTTAATTTGTTCTATTGAAAAGAGGCTCTTCTACCTAAAAATGTAGCTATTCCTTCTCTAGCCCTGGTTCAATTTATTGAAGAAACTCCTTCCTCTTCTATGCAATTAAGGAAATCAGAAATCCTAAAACTCGAAGAAGAAAGAGATAAAGTTAAGATCATACATGCACATCATCAACAACTAGTCAAATCTTCCTTTGATGCAAATTATGTAAGTCATAAATATTTTCAACTTAGAGACCTTATATTGAAGTGGGATATAGCACATGAGGAAAAAGGTAAGCATACCAAATTCCAAAGAATATGGCTTGTCCCATTTAAGATTGCAGAACAAATCGATCGGCTAATGTTTCTATTGCAAGATTTACCAGGTAAGAAAGATTACCTACCTGTCAATGGGCAAATTTTAAAGAAATATTTTCATAGAAGGTAACATTTTCTATCCCTTGTACACTATTGCCTTTACTTTTCCTAGGAAAATTAAATTTTAATAGTATTTACTTTTGGCCTTATAATAAGAAATCTCTTTTATATTGTGATTTTTCGCTTGTATAAGTAGAGATTGCAAAGGAAATAATTATGACATTTGAAAACAAGTTGAGTTCTATCTCTCTGAAATCTTCTTGTTTCCACCAAAATTATTTGTCCCTTGTGAAACCCCAACATTATAAATAAACCTTTGTTCTATTTTTAGTCAATAAATGTATCTTTAACAAAGCAAAGACTCTCTGCAAATAAGCACCTCTAACTCTATAATTGTCATCCAGAAACTCTTAACGAGTCAATTATGATCCCCATATAGTAATCGTTTCTCTTTTTAGAGTGTAATTCTAAAATATACTAAAACTTAAGAGACAAGAGGTCTCATTAAGAGCTGGATTACCATGTTCAGAGGGAAATAATATATTGACATTACCAATACTACATATAAAAATATGGTAGTGGCTTGATATTATTTTAATCAAAAGACAATGGGTCTCATCATGAGCCAACTTGTTTAGTTGAATTACAACTAGTGAATGACATTGTCACTTTTTATCCACCAAACAAAGACAATGACTTTTAAGTAGAAGAAAGGAAAACCTTTAGAAGAAAACAAACTTTTTAAAAAATAAAGAGAAGAGAATAAGTATATGAGTCTGGATTTATCTCAAAAAATTGCACTCTTATTTGGATGGGATACTGAATCATTGATGGTTAAAGGGTGACCCTATCGAGGAAATGGACGCTTGTTGGTAGTAGAGGCTATACCTGTGACAAATGAGTACATTTAAAAGCTAATCTATAAGAGCTCCTGCTTTACCTTTAAAGCAAGTAAATACTGATATAGACAAAGGGATTTTCATTTTGAAGAGGATATCAAGTGGATGATAATTAGGTGAGTTTCGTTTTAATGTTACTTATCTTAAAATTCATGTAGTTCCCATTTTCCAAACTATCTTTATTTTGGAAGTTTTAGAAGTTTAAAAAATCTATTAGAGATAACTGGTTTTTCTAGTGAATCATCAATTGTTGTACTATTCAACAACCTCCCCATTTATTTCTTTAATAGTTAATATTCTATTGATAAATGGGGATCCTTTATAAATATTCTCCAAAAAACATAGCACTTAAACGCTTCCTTTCTGAATTATTAGAAATAAATTTCTAAATAAGCATAAGGTATCAAACCATACTTCCTTTGTGAATAGCTATTCTCACTTTATCACATATTGATGGACCATATTTGTCAAAGGTTAATTAACAATCAAGATCTGTGAATTGCGATAAGAGGGACCACTGTAATAGACTAATGGTATCATTAAAATTTTCATTAAAACTAAGGCTTAAAGTATTTCTTACAAAAATAAAGTACCTATTGCAATCACATAGCAACATTCACAAAAGCACAACAAGCAAAATCCTTAGAATATGTGATTTGCGATATTGCGACATAAAAGTCAAACACTCATCGCATCACAACATTTACACAAAGACCAATCTTGTGAACCATGAAAGGTTATGAAATGCAATATTACCTGGAACAATGGAACCATGCGATAAATGTTATAACATAGGTTAAGTCTGGCGCATAGTAAAAGGTCATTTTATGCAATAAGTATTCATTCAAGAAAAATGTGTTGAAGATGATAGAAGGTACATTGCTCATATCACATCTCATAAAATTCTAAATAGCTTCAACAAATGCATAACCAAAATTGAGATGTTGTGATTTGTGATATTGTGATAATATTTATCGCAATCACATAATCAACATCACGCACTTTGAACTCATAAACTTGAATTTTTCTTACGCATTTACGATGAGATTGCTTAAATTAATAATAAAGGAAATAATGAAAGATATTAGTGCTTATTTAATGAGTCTTAGTGGCATTTTTGTTTAGAAGGGCTCAACATGTTTTGATATATTTCATCGGCATTTTCGAATAAAAGCTTCTTCCTTGTCACCTTTCATAATTAACTGTATCATTGCATTTTCACTATCATTTTCAATTTGTGTGTTTATCCAATAATCTCCATTGCTCAATTTTAGGTAACCTCTGAAGGAAACAACATTTGGAAATATGGCGAAGAAGTGAAAACCTACTACATATGAGAAATCAGACATGACACCACTCTTCTCTGATACCACCTGCAACAAAGATGGAAGAACCACAACATGGGAAGCCATGTATAACCTACTTGAAGAAGAGAAACCCAGGCCACTAGAAAAAAGGCAACAATTGATGCCGAAGAATCATTTGACACTTCCTACTTTGAGGCAACATGTTCATTTTTAATAGAATAGATACAAGATGCAAGATATTACCATACACAGATATGGTAAAATGACTGAATTATAATGTGAATATCTCAGACAAAACTTTCAGGAATGCAATGCATGAGGTCATGCGATGTTTCACACCAGACAACTTGTGCCAGATGTACCATCTACCAAAGCCTCAAAAGCTCTATGACAAAGATTTCCTTTAGCAACTTTCCAAAGCGAATGGGGACCCATTGGACCTTACACAGACCTGGAGGCAAGGCTCCATAAAATTAAAATGAGAGAAGTCCGTTATGTACCCAATTGCGTCCCTCTTGGCCTCACATAATTTTGCAGTTGCGATGATGTGTAGTTTATTTGGTAAAGCTAATAATACCAAATTTTATTTAGAGTGGCTTCCAGTAATTGATGCAACGGTTAACACAATGATTATGAACTTGATTTAGATTTTTTTAGACAATATAGCTATGGCTATTAGGGAATATAGGAAAAAGAGAAGTATTTCCTCAAGAATTATTCCCCCTTTTTATATGAGCACTTATGTAATGGATGCCATTTTATTTTTCTCTCAATTTCCAAACATGGGTTGGAAGTAGATTATACAAAACCCTTTCCCCATCCATGTGTATCATAAAATCTTTTGGGAATCCCAATTCAATTCCCGTTTTTACACAATTTGCCATGGTATTGGGTTTCCTATTTATAAAACCATTTTTTATAGAAATGACCCCCAGGATTTCCAAAGAAACCAAGATTGACATCTTGCTAGTCACGAGATGGTTTGGTGAAGAAACATTCACTTATATCAGATTATTTGGGAGCATTAGAAACTCCACATGTCCTCCCATACTATGTTCCAGACAAGCTATTAGAAAGAGAGATTGCTTACCAGAATATAGGGGATGGTTTAACCAAAGCCCCAAGGGATCAGAAGAAAGCCATTTGGCCAACCTTCCCATTATAATGTGGTGCTTTTGCACCACATGACTATGGGCATGTAGTAAAAGAAATAGAGAATATTACATCTCTAAAATTGGCCACAGTAACAGGGTGACAGTGTGACTCAAATCAAGTTGCTAAAGACTTCACCACAATGTTTAAAGTCAAACAACTTACTCACGAAGAGGATCCATTTGATGACCTCCTTTAAGGAGCTGAATCATTTGCACAGGTCCTACATTTAGCATATTTAGTGTTAAGGCCATATGATATTAATGTTTCTCATGTATATAAGAATAGAAAATTGTTAAAGGTCCCATTGGACCTATTACAAATTGAACCAGTAACAAAACTAACTCCTAGCGTGAGCCTGGAGGGAAGTTCAAAGGAAAATTTTGATGAGGAAACATAAGAGAATTCAACTCATGAGTCAAAATAGTCAAAGAAATAATCTCAAAATGAAGAAGGGAGTCCTAATAAATATTCTAAGAAAGATATATAAGGAAATACCGATGAAATAACCTAACAGGCCTTGGCCAAGAAACAAACAGAGTCGCTTCCAGTCATTGACCTAGACAAGGAATGTGATGAATTCAATCAAAAGCTCTAAACAAGAACAAGTCTTGAGGAAACATCTAGATTTTAGACCCCCAAACAAACTCAACAAAAAGAAAATCCAGAGACAATATAGCAAGGGGCTATAAACACTCAATATATTGAGGTTATTCTATTTTTTCCCACTTTTGAAATTGTCTTAAAAATTGAAGAGATACCTCCACTCGATATATTTTATAGCCCTACACATAAGGTTGTGGTTAAACGATAAAGAAAGAAGAGGTAATTAGACACGATGACTGTTGTAACTCTATATAACGAATCAATGGAAGTTGTGAGGAAAGACACTCCTATTGACCCATCAAAAAACCTTACGAGATTGTCACAGTTTGCACGAGCCTATGCCACAACAACCATTGATAAAGAAAAAGAAGTCTGACTACTACTAAGAGAAAAGAACAGAGAATTATTCTGATTGAAAAACAATTAGAATAAGAGAAGACCAATCAACAAGAAGAACAATAGGTAGCTTAGCTTTAGAGGGAATTCGAGCAAATGAGGTTACAACACCAGGCAAGCATATTAGGAAAGGACTCATAGATCCACCAAATGTAGGCCATGGTAGATAGATTTAAAGATAACCCTCAAAGAGATGAGTTCATCAAATAATAAATCAAGATAAATTCGCTATTTATACAACAACAAGAGATGTTCTGCTAGAAAATCTCATAGATCAATCCTTACTATGAGCCAAGTGATAAATTGACAAACCAAGTGACTGATCTGAGGTTTGAATATGAAGAAATCCATAAAAATATTTCTGAATTTATTACCTGGCGAGAATATGATGAGGGATGAAAGTATGATATATCAAAAATAGAAGAATCCAATAAAGAAATTCTATTTGTAGATTGGGATACATAGTTAAAGCAGGCAAAAAGGGTGACAACGACAACAACATGTGCAACAAATAACATAATTGAGGCCATTAATGAAAACCTCCACAGCGCCAACCTTGTCAAGGAATGCATAACAAGGGTTCTCCCAGATATCAAACAACTGGAACCACAGTGGAATCAAATAGCTTAGACCAAAGAAGAAGCAATCAAACAGCTGACCAAACTAGATTGGGATAAATACTGGTAGTATTTGGTAAAACTACATAGCTAGTGGAGGACTCTGGGATGTTTAGCTATCTCTGCAAAACAACTGGTTCCATCTCTATGAGTTGCCATATTTGCAGGACAGCTGAAATCCACAATCAGCCAGCCACCCCAGGGCAAACCAATGATCGAAATTTGCACTCTCAAAGATGAAGTTAGCTGAATAAGATGATTCAAGCTGAAATAAGATTTTCATTAGTTTAATTCTCTTTTTTATTTTATTTTTTCTTACTTTGAGGAAGGTTATTTGAAACCTCCTCAGCCTTTTCTGTAATAATTTATTTTTGAGGCATGTATTATAGTATTTATATCCCTCTCATGCATTTAGATAGGGGTCCAGGATTTTATCAAAAACACTTTACAAGAGATTACACTTTTGTAATTTTGTGAAGGTTTTGATGCAATTATTAGAACATGATATATTTTTCTTTGAATATCGAAGCATACTCTACTCAAATTTCACTTATGTACTCTTAGAGTGTATTTGATTGGATGAATTGGATCAATATTGTTGAGGCCATGAGTAGGACCTTTCATATATGGTAATTTTATTGTATGATCAAGTTTTATTTATGCATTAGAAATACTCTTTCTTTGATTATCTGATGTATGAAAATATGAGTTATAGTTATATGTTATTGCACTTTTATATGATATTTCAACTCTGATTCTATATTGAATACGTGAATAATTAGTATATGTGATATATTTTTGTCGATTGTTTTGTCTAACTATTTATACAAAATCATTATCATTAATGATTTAATTTCTTTTTGCAGTTGAATGATCCTTATTACCAATTGCTTCGGGACATCTCTGTAGATCGCATATCTTAGTTTATTCCCAAGTATATTTATAGTTAGATAACGTTAGATTTAGATATATGCATGTGTTTATTATTTAGTGTAGATTATACTTAGTTGAATCATTCTCCATTATATCTTATATCACCCCAACAACATTATAAAATCAATCCACTCTCGGAAACTGATCCCATTATCCCCAGTCGCAGCCAATATACCAAACGGAAAAGGAGCTTGTTTTAAGTTCTGGAATGGGTGTTTATCCCCCGTGTTGTAGCAATGCATTTCGAGGCTTCAAAACTACAATAGCTTGAGTTAAAGATTTCAATGGTTTACAATTTCAACTTCCCTTTTCATATAATTGATATGAAAACATGGAAAAACTATAAAATAATGTAAATATTTTGTAAATCTAGCTGCCCATTAAAAAATATTCCAAAAATACATTATTTCTTGACTTTGCAAAATAGACTATAGATAAAAAAATCATCAAAATATTCTTGATGGAAATAAATTATTTTAAATATTACAAAAGAAAAGAATTATTTCAAGAGTAATTTTAACACAATAAATTATTAAAGCTACTCTTCAAGGTATATTTAGTTATACGTGGAGGGACACTATTAAGAATTAATTAGTTTTCCAAAGTTGCGATACCCCAAACTAAATGAAATAGATGTGCAGTACTAATCCCCCTACAAACTATTGACAATAGTGTCTCCCTTATTCATCACCAACTAGTTACTAACAAACAATTACATACACATATAAAAATATAACGCAACAATTGTAACATTCACAAAAATTAACATCCAAATCTATACACATAAACACACAAAGCATCTAAGCACTTACGTACAAACCATTTAAGGAAAGCAACAAAGACAAAAATAAATAAGAGAATGATATGTTCATGTCAAGCAAAGAAAACATAATGTAAATTTCAGAGTATGATTTTTATCTCAAACATATGCATAATAATGATAATCTAAAAATGTGAAATTCTTGCCCTCAACTGGAACCATGGAAAATTTTAGGGGCTAATATTACAGGTGGGCTAATTTTCCATGAATTTTCAAAAAAGGAATTTTCCAATTTCCATTTTTAATGAAAATGATTCACCCAAATATTACAATATAAAATTATTTTACCATAAAAATCACCAACATTATATAAAGAATATATATAACATCATTATAAATTTGAATAATTTTACAAATACAACAATATACTTTGCATATCAGGGGCTAGTGAGATTCGCCAATGTTTTTAAACATAAAGATAA